>VDFB02036315.1:0-84636 GCA_007258455.2 Sequoia sempervirens
TCGTCTCCAGGATGAGGAGCGAGATATGGCGATTAATAAACCCCGGGATGAGATTATGATTGCTCACTTGAGTGTGGCTTATGATGCAGTCACAGATGCAGAGGATAGGGAAGCTATCTACTCTTGGAAAACACAGTTGGTTTTCAAGGCAAAGATAGAAGAGACTTTGGCGTCAGAGTTGGTTGAGAGTAGAGAGCACGTTACTAGTGCACTCCGGTCAGTGAGAACTTTGGTTTCTCGCTTACCGTGTCGATATCAGATTGAGGGTACTGCCTACGTTGAGCTTACCAATGTTCAGTCAGAGCTCCAGGCACTCATTCATACCATTTTCAATAGGGAGACCGTTGGCTGTAAGGTTACTCAGCTTACAGTCATGTCAGCATTGTTCGATGAGGCAACAAGGAGCAGAGGTGAACTTCAGTCTCAGATCACAGCTGGTGAGGATATGTTGCACCGACATAGCATTCTTCGACAGAGTCTCATAGCTCCAGATAGTGATACAGTTAACAATCTCGTTGAGGGATTGGTTGCTCGAGATCACGGACAGTAAACTTCAGTTCCCACCTCTCAGGATAGATATTTCACACAGGAGTTAAACTTGGCTTTACTTTCTCAAGTTAACTCGCTGTCTTGTCTCATGCATATCTATTCTGAGATTAGCTTTACACACTTGGAGTTTCATTTAGGATTTCCGTTAACTGATGGTAGTGTTCCAGTTAACTCGCTTTCAATAAGGACGTGCATGCTCGCACAATTGTCCATTTTTAGATTAGATATTTCGGTTAACTGATGGTAGTCTTCCAGTTAACTGTATAGTTTGCTTAATTAGGGCTTAGCAATAAATCTTGCATGCATTGCAAGACCGTAGTTAACTCAAGGTGATTTTAGGGTTCCCTACACCTTGATGTATATAAATAAGAGCTTTTGCTCATTTGTAAATAACTTTTGCACAAGAGAGAAATATATGCTGTGCCTACCTTGCCCTCAATATTGCTCTTTTGGTATTTGTTCATGTGTCTTTACTATTATGATTAATTGTTATGCCACATAGGGTTTCATGCAATCGTAATGGTGAATTATTTCCATAGTTAGATAAAATATGTTTTGTGTTCAATAAGCTTGTTCAGATTGAGATGATAGTTGTGCCACCTTGCCTTCAAGTATAGAATCTGCACTTGATTATCGTATATTGTTGTGAATAATAAACTTATTCGGATTGAGCTGATAGTCATGCCACCTTTCCTTCAAGTTGAGAATCCGTATACAGTTTATCGTGTGTTGTTGTTACCAATAAGCGTGTTTAGATTGAGCTGATAGATGTGCCACCTTGCCTTCAAGTTGAGAATCTACACTCGTTTATCGTCTGATAGTCAAACCTTGCTCCGTTTCCTCATGCTCTGTTTTTCTTGAGGAAACTGGATAGAATTTAAGTAATTAAAGTTTAGTTGTAGTTAGTAGTCTGCAAAACCAGAAAATACTCAGCTGCAACGTATATAGTTTTCGAGAAAGCCTTGTACCTCTACAGCTGAAACAAAAAGACAGGATATAGTTTAGGTTATTTCCATTTGCAAGTACTTTTGTCAAGCACAACGAGGGAGCTTCCCCTCCTAATTTGAAGAGCACTCATTGCGTAGTGTCCATAGCTGTCCGTACCAACTCTTACTCCAGAGGTGCTAGTTGTTACGCCAACAAAGGAGAAGTTGCATCCATTTGCAAAGTGTGGTGTTGCTTCAAAAAGTCGCCTCTCTTGGTAAGAATATTTAAAGAGATTGTGAAGATCATTTGAAGGCAAGCAATTCATTCAATATCATTCATATAAGGAGCAGATTTGAAAGGCACATAAGTGCATATTTTTGAAGATATATGGGCAAATCCATATGAACTTTATGGCTGAATTTTATGAAAGATCTTTGAAAAGTATGAAGGCAGATTTTAGTGAAGTTGAGTAGATCTATGAAAGTGAATTAGGGCAGATCTAGGAAGTTCCAAATAAATCACTATATTGTTCATTCGGTGGTTGGTTCATTTGAATTAAGCAGATCGGGAGTTTGGTGCCTCTCATTAGAAGAGATTGGTGTCTCTTTCTAAGTTGGTGCTCAATGGTGGGGATTGGTGTCTCCTATGGGTTGGTGCCTATGAAAAAAGCTTTGTAAATGAAGTAGGTTGGTGCCTACAAGAAGATCTATATAAGAAATATTTTGCTGTGGTTTTCTCTTGCAAAGGTTTCCACGTAAATCGTGTGTTCGTCTTGTGTTCCTTATTTCTAGATCTTGCATATGTGTTATTAGTGTGGATGATTAGATTGTGAAGTATTACTGTTATGGTTGTTTGATGTTTGAAAAGTAAAAGATTGTTGCTATACTGATTCACTCCCCAACCAACCCGCACCCCCCCCCTTCAGTATAATTGAGTGCTCTTCGATAAATCTATGCTATCGCTATAATTTTCATGATGACAAACCCAATTCTTAGAGTTCTTTCCATAATGACAAAATACTTGTAATCACATAGTATGAAACAATAATGATTTTACCCTTCATGTAACTTAAAATATCACCAAAATCCCACACTATCATATATAAGAAAATTTGATTATGAACAAAACAATCTATGTGCCCTTTACTACAAGTTGTATCTTTCACCCTTACACCATCCTTAGAGTGTTTTCCATGATGACAAATAGTATGAAACAATACATCTATGCTATTGCTATATTTTTCATACCTCAAGTTGTAATCAAGCTACTTATGTTCTTTTGCTGATTCACATGTTTTTGAGGGATTTGTATCAACACAACCACTCTTATGACTCGAAATTCCACAATTACAGTCAACCATAACATTCTTTTGAAGTGCATGTCCATCAACATAACTACTCCAAAAATCAATCACATTGAGAAAAGACTCAATCTTCAAAAAAATGATAGGGACTTCTTGGACTAGAACATATTTTTCCAAATTAGACTCTTTGTATTTAACAAGTGATGCCTATTCATCCTTGACTTCAGTAAGGCAAATATTTAGCTAGCATACAAACTTATTATAAGTCAATAAAATATTTTTTCTTCTAATAAAAGATTCTTACCTTCAACTTGCATGGAAGATTGTAGGAAACCCTAAAGTCCCCCTTATCTCTCCAACTGTATGCAATGTGTTTTGTTGCAATCTTTTTGTTTTGGGTTTTGTAGTTTATGCTTTTTTTGTGTTTTTGATCGTATATATGAATGGTAATGCAATGCCAGGAAATAAATACAAATGCAATACTGAAAGAAACTATAGCCAATATTATTGAAATGATTTGCTAAACAATAATAATGCAACACAACATCAAATCATACCCGGAAACTGAAGGAAAGAACTTTCTACTGTAATTTTGAGCAAAACAGCAACCCTAAGAATCATCGAACCATCAAATACAATCATTATTTTTCCAAACTGGTTTCACATATGCCAAGTATTGCCCTAGGCAACCACTCTTGCAAATTATTGGATTTTTCTGAGGCCTGGAAACCCTAAATCGCCCCTCTGAGGTATGGCGCCACTTGATGGTCCAGAAATGATTATTAAACCATCAAATTGTCCTCTCTAAAATGGATGGCAAACAGTGCTGGAATAAAGAAGATAGAATCGGAAAACAATAACAATCCCTACTGGAAGATCCAAACTCTGAAACCCTGCAAATAATCTCTCAATCTGCACAACCTGAACCTCTGAATGAAGTTCACAGGATAAGCAATAAATCAGCTTATATTTCACAGCCTCTGAACTACAATACACTGAAGATGGCTCGTTCTCCAATGCAGAAGAAAACTAAAACCCTTGGCTTCGTTCTCTGAAGAAGGAAATGATTAAAATCGATTCTCTTATGCATAATGATCAATTCTTCTCAAAGGAAAACTTATAACTTCTCACTTAGGTCGACTTCCGTCAAAAAGCATCATTTAAATAAACTTTAAATTCCTCATTTAATTTTCCAATAGTTTGGACGCCCTTTTAATTATATTTATTAATTAAAAAGTGGCCCCTTCTTCACGATGGTCGACCCCTTCAATAAGTCACTTAAGTTATAATATTAAATTATATTATAACTTTATAATATAAGCTTCAATTAAATTAATATTTATTTTGGCAAATAAATATTAATATCTCTCTCAAAATAAGTCCAATTGAAATAGGCAGAGTACATTTGGATGATAGAGGTGGTGAACACTTGTGAAGCTAGAGTATCTTTTTGGGGGTGTCTGAGTGTCTCCACTTACCAAAAATGAGTAAGTCAAACCAAATGATGTCTTGAGAAGACTCCAAGCGAAACCAAGATTGAATGGTTAGAGCCAATTGAAGCCAAATAGAAGTACCGACAAGAGGCCCTCTATCCCTTATTGGCCTACAAGGACTTCATAATATAGGCTAATCTCAGGGTACCTAAGAGAGAGATGTCAACTGGAGGACATTACAGTCCATCCCCTCTTGAGGTTCTTGTCCTCGACAATCTCAACTCGAGGATGCTGCAAAATCTCCTCACTCTCCCGTGGCATCCTCCCTTTGGTAGAAATCTCTCACTTCACCCGGATATTCCACGATAGTCCCTCCTGCTTGTTGGAAGATTGCTAGAATCAGCACCCCTCATCATGTCTAAGGGGGCAATCTTTTCTTTGAAGGTACCACCGATGTCCTAGCAGCCTTCTTGAAGTGACACATGAAAAACATTGGACCTTACTATCATGAAGCTCTAGCTCATAAGCCACCTCCCAACAGCACATGAAGGCTGCGGTATAGGATATACCATGTCTCCCACCTCAAAAGATCTCTTGGTCCTCTTCTGATCCATCACATACATGGGTTCTGTGCCTTAGCAATATTTTCCCTAAGAGCCCTCATAATGTCCTGGCTCTCCTGCAATAAGTATCCCGCACTAGGCACTCTACTGTCACTCAGTAGCAAATCAAGAAAACTAGGCGCCTCATACCCATACAACGCCATGAATGGGGACATCTGAATGGTCATGTGGTAGGTGGTATTGTAACAATACTCACATAAGTATATCCACTTGAACCATGCCTTTTGCTGCCCTGCAATGTAATTCCTTAGGTAGCCTTCCACCCATTTGTTCACTATCTTCGTCTGACCATCGGTCTGCGGGTGGTAATTGGTGCTCGGTGTAAGCTCGGTTCCACAAAGTCTAAACACCTCCTGCCAGAAGTGACTCAAGAACCGACTATCCCTGTCACTAACTATGCTCCAAGGCAACCCATGTAATCTGAAAACCTCACAGAAAAATACCTCTGCTACCTGCGTAGCTGTGTAAGTAGTGGTGATCGGAAAGAAGTGGGCATGCCAAATTCGACGGTCCCTTCACATACTCTGCAATCCGCGTCCTTGGGCTTTAGGGCAGAGCCCGTAATAGAAATCCATCAGCCGGGCATTCCCGCTGTATTAGAATCGGGTAGCTACAACAACCACGATCACGTGTTCTCCGCAGCATTACTGGCGACAAAATGGGGGCACTCGCTGCGTCTTGAAGAACATCTGCCTTAAGACCTTTGCATGTAAATCTCTCCCAAACTTGTCTGTATGTCTTAAAGTACCCGGGATGCCCTATTGTAGGTACATCATGGAAAGCTCGCAGAATGGTGTTCTTCATCTCTGACCCTGGGATCAAGAAAATCCTGTTCTTGTAAATGATCAAGTCATTTACAAATGTGTACCTGGTGTCCACAATAGATCCCTCAACAATACCAGATGCCCATGTATCCTTGGCATACTTTGCCACAATTAAATGCCTCCAGTCCTCTGCAATCTGTACCATAGAACTCAAATGAGGCCGGCGTGAAAGAGCATCAGCAACAAAATTCTGTGTACCTTTGATATAGGTGATATCAAAATCATATGCCTGTAACTTACTCACCCATTTTTGCTGACGGTCATTCAAATCCCACTGTCCTAGGAAATGCCTCAAGCTATTATGATCAGTTTTAATGCAAAACTTACTGCCCACTAAATATTGCCTGAATTTGGCCAAGGCATGCATTATAGCCAGCATTTCCTTATCATTTATACTGTAGACCCTCTTGGGTCCTCTAAGCTTCCTGCTCTCATAAGCAATCGGGTGCTTGTCCTGCATTAGCACCGCTCCAATGCCCTCATCAGAAGCATCGCACTGAAGCTCAAAAGGCTTCGTAAAATCTGGCTGTGCGAACACTGGACATGTAGTCATAAGCTCCTTGAACCTCACAAAACACTCCTATGCCTCAGGAGTCCACATGAATGCACCTTTTTTCAACAAATCCGTCATAGGTACTGCATGTCGTGAATACCCACTGACAAATCTGCAATAGAAACCACATAACCCAAGGAATCCTCACAGCTGTGTAAGGTTCGCAGGAGTAGGCCAATCTATGATAGCACGGATCTTCTCAGGATCCATCCGCACTCCCTCCACGCCGATAATATGGCCTAAGTATAACAACTCAGTCATCCCTAAATCACACTTGGATTCCTTGGCATACAAGGACTCCCTACTCAAAATGCTGAGTACTGTATCCAAATGAGCCAAGTGCTCCTGCCATGTCCTGCTGTAGACCAAAATATCATTGAAGAAGACAAGTACATATCTCCTCAAATGTGAGTGGAAGACCATGTTCATGGTGGACTGGAATGTCGCTGGAGCATTGGTTAGCCCAAATGGCATAACCAAAAACTCAAAGTGTCCACAATGACAGGGAAATGCGGTCTTCTCAACATCCTGCTCACGAACTCTAATCTGATGATACGCCGATCTCAAGTCTATCTTCGAAAATTAACAGGCACCATGGAGCTCATCAATAAGCTCATTTATGCGGGGTATGGGATATCTGTTCTTAATAGTCCTCTTATTCAGGACTCTGTAATCTATGCACATACAAAGAGTACCATCTTTCTTCTTCACTAGAACAACTAAAGAAGCAAATGGCGACTTACTCGGTCGAATGTGACCCATAGCAAGCAACTCCTTGATAGTCTTCTCTATCTCATCCTTAAGCCGCTTTGGATGCCGGTAAGGAGTAATCATTACGGGCTTGGCGCCCTCCTCAAGCTCTATGATGTGCTCAATACCCCTGTCTGGAGGTCTTCCTGGTGGAATGTCACTGAAAACCTTCCCATGCTTTACTCTCAACTGCTAAATGTCAAGATGATACTCGGTCTTATGCTGTCCCTCCTGTGTAGGCATCAAAGTGCACTCGGCGGCCCACTCAACCATGTCATGATGCATAAGTCTCTCCATCCGTCGGAAAGAAATAGTCCTGACGTTACTGTCTTGGATGGCCTTCAGTATATGAGTCTTCCCATCCACCTCTAACCTGATCTCCATGTCTTTGAGACGAAGTGTAACTTCCTCAAGAGAATGAAGCCACTTCATGCCCAAAACTAAATCGATATCGCCCATATTTACCACATAATAATCAACCTTGAATTCATAATTATTCAAGCGCAAAGGGAGATCCTTAATCATACGATCACACTTGAGAGTGTAACCATCAGCCACCTTAACCCGAATGCCCTCAAACTCTTTGGTTATGAGCCAACACTTCTCCACAAATCTGGCATCTATAAAATTATGGGTGGCTCCTGTGTCTAAAATGGTGATAACCTTTTGACCAGCCAAAACTCCACGCAGTCTGAAAGATCCCTCCTGCTATATGCTAGACAACCGTGCCTCCTGGAACTGGATCTCTGACTTTGCCTCCACCTTAGGCTCTGAAGCCTCTAACTCTGACTCCTCAGAACTCTCCTGCTGTCCGGAATTTTCAGATTCCGAATCCTCATAGTAAGCCCACATAACTCTATTGGCCTTACCCTTAGGCCGCAAAGGACAATCATGGTTAGCATCATAGGGACCCTTGCAGTAGAAGCAAAGCTTCTTCCTGCGCAAATCATTAAGAGTCTCACGATCCAAGGGTGCTACTGATTTTCCCTTTGAATCACTCTTAAAATCAGATTTCTCCTTATCTTTATTAAATCCTTTGTTGTCCTTAAATGAAGAAGTATTCCTGGAATTGAACTTGCTAGATGGAGCTGCAAGTTCCATGCTGCGTGCCTTCTTCATCGCTTCCTGTAGTGAGAGAGGATCAAATGCTTTGATCCAACCCCTCAATTGCTCCGACAATCCCTCCACGAAGAGCACAACTAGACGCCTCTCTGATATGTCGTGAACCATCACGGATAACCGCTGGAAGTCTCCTATGTAGGCCTCCAAGCTACCAACCTGTCTCAACTGGGCCAAGTCTCTGAAGTAAGTCTCAGGATCCTTCTTGTCGAACCGTCCCACCAATCTATCCACGAACTCCTAGTAAGTGGTGATACGGTCATGCTGAAGTGTCACCATCCCATGATGCCACCAGTCACAAGCTGCCCCCTCAAAATGCAAAGTAGAATATCTAATAGCATCCTCCTCAGCCATGGGACGCAATGTAAGGAAGGTATCCAACTTACTGATCCAAGCCTGTGCTGTAACCTTACCACTGTCGTCAAACATAGCTAAAGTGAGCCTGTTTGTGGCGTGCTTCAGGTCACCATTCTGATGTCTAGGCCTCCTATCCTGCCTGTTCCTGTAATGCTCTCTCCTCTGTGTGAGAAACTTGTAAAAAGTAAGTCTCTCTCTGACCTCTGGGGTCAATAACTCCCACTCATCGTTTGCTGCCATAAGAGTATCCGCGAACACTCCCTCAGGCTCCTCATCCGCAATAGCCTCATCAGGCTCCTATCTAACAAAAGTAGGGCGGGTAGGCCTATCTGATGTCTGTGAAACAGTCCTTGGTATCCTCCGTGAACCTGCATCACTCATTTCTTCATCACGACGTGGTGATGGTCTGCTAGGCGAACCTATCCTCTGTATAACTGTGGTCAATTGCTGTAATACATCATCTACCTACTGTTGACTTGTCCGTAAATCTCTAAGAGTCTGTCTGACCTCTGCATCTTCATCTCGAGGATCTCGGGGAATCTCTGTTCTGTCACCCATGGTACCTGGCTGCTTGTTCAATTCCTGTTCCCTGTCAAACAACGCTCTCCTGCAAGTATAATATCTCTGAGGTCCAACCTCCTGTGGCTGCATATGAATCCCAAACCCTCAGGATGGCAAGAAACCGCTCTAATACCACTGTAGGAACCCCTCAATTCCCCCTTATCTCTCCAACTGTATGCAATGTGTTTTGTTGCAATCTTTTTGTTTTGGGTTTTGTAGTTTATGCTTTCTTTGTGTTTTTGATGATATATATGAATGGTAATGCAATGCCAGGAAATAAATACAAATGCAATACTGAAAGAAACTATAGCCAATATTATTGAAATGATTTGCTAAACAATAATAATGCAACACAACATCAAATCATAACCGGAAACTGAAGGAAAGAACTTGCTGTAATTGCAGGCAAGCAACCAGAATCATGGAACCTCAAATGCAATCATTCTTGCCCAAATTTGGTTTCACCTTATGCAAAGTATTACCTAAGAACCTCCTTTTAGGTATTGGATTTTAAGGGCTGAAACCCTAAATCCACCCTCGGGTATGGCTCTTGCTGGTGTATAGAAATGATTATTAAAACCAGCAAATCGTCCCTTCTGAAATAGATGGTAAACAGTGTTGGAATAAAGAAGATAAAATCGGCAAACAATAACAATCCCTACTGGAAGATTCAAACTCTGAAACCCTGCAAATAATCTCTCAATCTGCACAACCTAAACCTCTGAATGAAGTTCACAGGATAAGCAATAAATCAATGATATTTTCACGGCCTAAGACTATTACCATGAAGATGAAATAGTTCTCCAATCAGGAAAGCTAAGACCCTTGGCTTCGTTCTCTGAAGAAGGAAATGATTAAAATCGATTCTCATATACATAATGATCAATTCTTCTCAAAGGAAAACTTATAACTTCTCACTTAGGTCGACTTCCTTCAAAAAGCATCATTTAAATAAACTTTAAATTCCTCATTTAATTTTCCAATAGTTTGGACGCCCTTTTAATTATATTTATTAATTAAAAATGGCCCCTTCTTCATGATGGTCGACCCCTTCAATAAGTCACTTAAGTTATAATATTAAATTATATTATAACTTTATAATATAAGCTTCAATTAAATTAATATTTATTTTGGCAAATAAATATTAATATCTCTTTGCGGATTGATAATCTCATCCCAGATAATCTTATAAAATTGAATCTTGTCCGAGATAACCTTATAAATTTTATTCTCAAAAATTTTATTGGGATTTCCAAACCAACCCCAATGTTGAGTAGTCCATAACTCAATTGGATTGAACACTCTATTTTTGAAATTGTTTTGTTTGGAAATGGACAAAAGATATTCTAATCTTTGTTGAAAGTATTCGATCTGAATGGACAATACAAAAGTATTATTCTTTTTCTTGTCAAAAGTTCGAAGAATAGAGCGATTCAACCTTTGTTTCTGACATATTCTCCAACTTGATGAATGTTGGGTAATTGCATCTTGCGTTACATTATTCAATTTTATCCAAGTTTTGGAACAGATTTGTGATAATGGAACCAACCAGCAAAAAGCATTAACGCTGCAAAGATCAATGCACCAATTGCGGTGCAGTAAAGTTGTAATTCACTGGTTATTCCGGATGCTCGCCAAATCTGGAAGAACCTAGAGGTGATTTGTATTCCTCGAAAACCTCCACCTACATCTCCATTCAAAATTTCTTGACCAACAAATGATAATATTGTATTGCAGTCCATTATGAAAGAATGAAGTATGAATCATATTGTTGAATGTCACTTTGCATTTCATTAAGATTTAGCCATATTTGATCATCAGATTTTATGCATGCATTTCACTCTGAAGATTATTATTATACATGCAATGTAATGAATGAGTTGGATAAATTGGAGCATTTATCAAACAAAAAAAACATTGAGTAAATAATCTAAAGTCAAAACTCAGAATAGGGTTGGGCATTACAACATTTCATCAAACAATTTGCAATCAATATTGTTTTAACAGATTATCACCAATAGTCGCCCCAAAAATTTAATATTTATTTTGGCAAATAAATATTAATATCTCTCTCAAAATAAGTCCAATTGACAAACCGTCTGAAACCGGATGATAAGTGACTGAACCTGCATATGACCAGACCATACTGCTAAAAATAGCAGGGGTGCTCCGCTGAGTGTCTCCACTTACTAAAAATAGTAAGTCAAGCAAATGATGTCCGAAAGACCCCGAACGAATGCCAAACTGAATAGTTTTGACAACTGAAGCCAAGCCATGCCTCGACAAGACCCTCTATCCTCCATATTAGCCTACGAGGGCCACATAATAGGCTAATCTCAAGTACTGAGAGATGTCAACTGGAAGGGGACATTACAAAGATTCTTTGTAGCCTACTGGAACTCTATTATTGTTTTCTTCTTTTGCCAAGAATATTTTCTTTAGCTCTTACTCCATAACAATTTCTTCTGGTTCTAAATTATCCTATTTTTTCTTCAACTTTCTTATGTCTTTGCAGGGCTCACCCTATTGAGTTCATCTCCCTTCCCTTGAACCATTCTTCATCCTTAGAGCACAAAACTATTGAAAAGTCAACCCATCCCATATTGACTAGCTTAGATCATTGTATTCTTCATGATATGTCTCAAAATCATCTTTTATGTGATGATAATGGCACTTTTCCTCTTCTAGATGTTTGTCTTCTCTTTGTAAAAATTTGACTCAAAAGATCTTAGAACGGGGTTGAATGAAGTACCATTATTAGTTGAAGAGATTTCTTCTCTTTTATTTTCCAAAATAGACCTCTATATTGTCTTCCCAAATTTCTATAACATTGACAAATGGCTTCATGCAAAGAATTCATTTCATCCATAGGTATTCTCCTTTCTTTGTCCCTCATAGATATCCTCTCTTGCATTAAAAGTTAGATCTAACCCTACAAGCTAGCAAAAGCAAAGCTCTTATATCACTGTAATCTCCCCCAATCAAAAACCTTCTGAAATATGCAATTTTCTTAATGAGTGTAGGCTGAAATATATGTAAAATACAAAAGTAGATGCCAAACTGCAATAATCACCCTACAAAACAATTTGAAATTTTTAATTGAAACAAAGCTACAATGCAATTGACTTATCAGTTTTTGATCACCCAATTTCCAAGATCAGCAAGGTGAGAGCATACAGTGTATAGGATCACAATCAATTATCTAAAATGAAGCAACATGAAGTGATCTAATCAACCAAAACACGGTGGCAAGGCCAACCAGGACTACACTTTTTCAGTGGAGTAAAAGGAAACACTTCTACGCTTATTCAACAAAGTGTGCAATTATAACAAAATAGGAACCACCACTTCTTTCTTATTTAGTGGAGTGTGCAATTACATTAAGAAAATTCTCTTCTTGCTTATTTAGCAGAGTGTGCAATTACAAGTAAAACAAGCACATAAGGTGGCAAGCCATCCTTACCTAACCTTAATCAGTAGAGTTTGCGATTACATTAAAATGAAAATGTGAAACAATTGGCGATACTAACATCCAGGGAATTAAAAGATTACATCAAATGCATCACATCAATATAGAAATGAGATATACTGCTGCAACAGCTAATATATTATACTGATCAGATTTAATCATTGCTGCAAGTACACGTATTAGATCAAAATCACTATCAAAACATGGATAAAATGTTGATCACCAGTCAGTAGATAGGAGATAATGTCATGTACTTGGAATCGTAACACTAAGATAACAATTGAAATAAGTAAATAAGATAAAAACATAGTAAAAGTATAAACATTAGTAATTTAATTATAATTATCACAAGATAATATTATAATTAAATTATCAAAGATACTATCGTAAATATTAAAATATGAATTTTAATAATTTAAATATTATTATAATATAAATAATAACAAATGTATTTTAAGAGGCATATAATATAAAATATAATAATATATATTGAAAGACAGATTTAAGAAGCATATATTAATGGAAGACATTTAGAACATGTTTAAATTAAAGATTTAAACAAAATAAACAAAGTTAATATTCCCTATGCTAGCCGACCATAAGAGGCAGATATAAAAGAAGGCTTCATTAATATGTAGCGAATGTTATAAAGTGAAACGTTAGAAAATATGAAGAGACGTCAGCAAATGAATAAGTATTAAAAGAAGCGATCCAAGATTAAAGGCAGCAACTAAGATTTATAAATAAATACTAATCTCCTATGTTAAAGGAATAATAACAAGTGCAGAGATTTATAATATGTAGTGAATAACTAATAAAAAGGCAGCAATTCATATTAGTCAAAGTGTAAAGGGCAGCGATAGATATTTAAGAAAGGTCATGACTACTCAAGAAGTTGTATCTTTTTGAAAAGATGTCTCTCTTCACTTTAGATTTGAAGATATAAAAATGAGATATGAAATGTGGATTTAGGGATATAGTTCAACGATTTATTTCTGAGTAAAAGAGCAGATAAAAAAAAGATAAAGGAGCAGAAATATGAAGTGTAACTCAGATTTATTTAGAGTGCATATGCAGCCCACGTATGAATGATAAAAACAAATATATATAGTGAATATATGTGAAGAATAAGAACAGATTGTAAAGTGAATTTGAGCAGATGGTATAAGATAGAACTGCAGATAAGGGATATAAAATAAGGGATTTGGAAGACAAAGGAAAAATAAATAAATCAGATCTACACCAGCAGCTTGGTATGAAGGGAAATGTATAGACAAGGCAGACTTGTGAGTAAGATGTATCAAGGTAGAATAATGAGAAAGCATGTATATATATACGTTCTGGAACAGCAGATCCAAGTGCTCTTGGGAGCCATGATCATCATAGAAAAAATTTGAAGGAAGGGAATGAAATAAGAAAGAAAGAGCATGGACAGCTGGAAATAAGGAGATAAATATTTTTACCTAAGTGTTTGTATATTTGAATAATGGTGTTAATAAATACGTTATGAATTTAAATAATAGTGTAATTAATGATAATTCATACATGATGCTAATTATTTAATGTTATCTACCTTTTATTGGTGGCATTGGAAATAATAAATCATGCATGCTACTAGTTATCTTATAGCATTGCTGATACGTTTGCTCCATTGACATTATTGTATATATATATATATATATATATATATATATATATATATATTAATATGAAATATAATATATAATATGTTCATACAATAAGGATGCTTGCAGCAAATATTGAGCCTTATAAGTAACTGTGATTATTTGATGGGAAAATGAATAGATTTATTAATATTTTTATCCTATGATTGATCAGGAAAAGGAGAAAAGAATATAGTCTTGAACACTAAACCATCATAAAGGATATCTTCAAAAAAATCAGGGCAAGAATTATGGTTATTCCGAAAGGGGTCATTACAGTGGTATCGGAGCATAATCCTGCCATCCTGTGGAAGAAAATTAAACAAAAGAGATAATAAAGAAAGAGCATGCTACTTTTAACCATGGACTATGGGACACCAATACCAAGGCAAGGAAGCAATCAAATGAAGGGAAGAATTAATGAAGAGAGGTTTATGTTTCAAATGTAAAGAACATTGGGGAGAAGACCACCATTGCAAGAAGGGACAAATACATAAAATAGAAGAAGCATCGGATGAAGAGACAAGAGAAACTCCTACCTCCTCTCGATGATGAAGGACAACTTATCTTAGAGCCAGAATTTATTCTAGACACCAGAGAAAGGAAATTGAGGAATAGGATCATTACCGAGTCTCTAATCAAATGGAAGGGACTCCCTGAAAAAGATGCCACATGGGAAAAGGAATTTAATTAGTGTTCCATGCAGTTTTAAGGACGGGGACGCGGGGACGGCGGGGGACGTGTTTCCGGGATGGGAGACGGGGGGCCTAAGTTTGCGGACGGTAAGGGGGCAGCGGGAGGGCGGCGGGGGGGCGGTGCTGAAATATATATAGTAGTTGAAAAATTACTTATAAAAAGATGTATAACAATATAATTATATAATTGTAGAAGCCTAAGGAATAAGTAAAGTTAACACATAAAAACAAAACTTAAAACTTAAAAGTTTAAACACAATAACACATTGTAATGATATATCTTATCATTTCATTGAACTAGTGAACCTCTGAATATTGAAAATCAAAATGAAAATATAGACATTGGAAAATGCAACAAGAACTAGATGTTTCATAATTTGAGTTTCATAATCATGATTCATGAATCATAATTACAATCAAGTATCACTGTATCATCAATGTTCAAACTTCAAACTTCAATAAAGTCAAATGATTGATTTTAAAAAATTAATCTAATTAAACATAAAACTTAAACTTTAATTTGTTTTTTAATTTTTTGCCTAAAATCAATGCATTTTTAGGGGGACATCTCGGAGTTTCCTTCGGTGGAGGAGACGTCTGGAAGTCTCCCAGAAGTTTCCTAGAAGTTTCCTTGGAGTCTCCCATGGGAAACGTCTCCCTCTAGAAGGAGACTTCGGGGGGGGACAGCAGAGAAACATGGAGACGATGGGGGGACGGCAGAGGGACGTTTCCTAGGCGTCTCTCCGTCTCAGGAACGAGTGGTTTTTCCAGGGGGACACGTCCCCGTGGAACGTCCCAACTCTAGTCAGTATCAGTAGCAGATGGGTTAGCCTATTACTTGGACCCTCGTAGGCTAATATGTTTGGATAGGGGGTCTCAATAGAAGTGAATGGAGGGTATTGTCATTTCCATTTCCTTAAGATACAACCTTGAACTAAGAAGAAATGATAAACAAACCAATCATTGTAATTAAAACCTTGAGATAAGTATTATCATGTCGAAAAAGGGTAAGAGTGCTAACGGCACAGGAGTGCCAATAATATCGGAACAGGAGTGCCAATAATGATAAAAATCCTTGGCCAAGGTATGATGCTATGTAGGCATTGGTCAACTATCATGAACCAGATATACTTCTAGTCAGAATGATCCTTCTCGTTAAGAGGTACCTATAGGTGAGGGATTGACCGGCGATATAGTTTCATGACAACAGGCTCAGAATGGCATCATGATAATTTGATCCTTGTTGATTACCCTCATGAAGGGTCGGGTTCTTCAGTTGAAGAAACTCGGGAGACCAGTAGGTCTTGGATGGGCGGAAAAGCCCTTGATGATGTTTCTCTTTCTCTCAAAGATATAGTTGTTCAAGCAATTCAGCATAATGATGATCTCATATTGTATTATTTTCTCTCTCTCGTAATTCTAGGTACATGCCTTTTCTTATTTAAGTATAATATCAATGCTGCAATAAATGTTAATTCCTTTCAGTTAATTGTTTATATGTACAAATCTGCAGCTGAATATTTAGACAGTTGTTTGTTCTATCAACTGAAATGAAAAATCTGAAAGTTAGTTAATGTTCTTCTGTGAACTCAGTTATTTGAAATCAGTTAGTTATTTCCTTTCAGCTGAAACTAAAAGTTTAAGAGTTAGTTGTAAAATTGAATATGTTGTAATTATTTAAAAATTGATTTCTTTTCCATTCAAATTGCAAAGCAAACCTAACATGAAAACAAGTTAATTGAACTTCGGCTGAAACTAGTAGTTGGTTTACATTTTTAAACTGTAGAACAAGTAGACTGTTACATATGGTATCAGAGCAAACCAGGTTCAGCGCATGGACCTATGAGCTCATCATGAGAAAAACTGTTAAGCATTCAGCAATTGGCTAAGGTTCAAAACAGGTTTGATGCCAAAAAGGCATAGAAAGGAAATTGTCAGGAAGACTGTTTTTCCAGCATTTACCAAAGTCAATGGCTAAGAGAAAGCCAATTGAGGAGTTAAAAAATTTAAGAGCAAAACTATTCTGCTAAGCTTGCATAGTAGAAAGATTTTGAGACTTAGACCAGAAAGGTGAAACCTTGGCCAGTTACTAATCAGACTAAGAGCTTGGTTAAAGCAGTGTCAGTAGGAGTTCAAGAGCAATCTTATTTCTCAAAACATAAGGATGGGAAGATCTAGAAGTAATCAATCAAATGCAAGATCAACTGAGTGTTGAAAAATCCTAGTAATTATATCAAATACTCCTAGATAAGACAAACTCGAGTTTAACTTCTAGATGGCTTGGAATGAACCAGGTGGAATTAAAGGATCATTAAAGGACAAGTGGTGTTACATTGGCATGGAATGCGGAGAAAAATCGTATAGAACCTAGAAATACTTTTGTTCACCAAGATTCATGAGAAAACTAATTGCTATATACAAATAATTAAGCATAAATAAGGATGAATATGATATCTTTAATACCTCAAGAAGCCTTTTGGATAAGATGTTAATGTGTGGAAGGGAGCGTAATTAAAGAGGATAATCTTAGGCAACATTTTGATGAATCAAGATCGGGATTACAAATATTCTTTGAAATTTTGTTAAGAATCTGCTTGGAGATTGCAAGATAAACCATAGCAATGGTAAGGATAAGATATTAGTTATTCTCAAGACATTATAGCCAAATAATCATGAACTATGAGTTTTTCCTTTTGGAGGAGCTAAAAGTACAATTGCAACACTGAATATAACTATCACTGAGGTACTATGTTAAAGTTGTTTATGTCTTGAACAAGTAACCTATTTAGTAAAGTAAAGAATAGAGCTTTGTAGAGCAGAATCAAGAAAAGAAGTTTGTGTTTCAATTGCAATCTTTGTGTGTTGCTAAAGCACAATCTTATGATGTCATCTAAGCGATGAACGAAAGATACTCTAGGAAATAGGAGTGGATGTGTTATAATCTTTTTTTTATTGCAAAATTTTTGAGCATGATGAAAGTCTTGAGGGACTTATTTGTTTGATGCATTTGTAACGCAATCTCTAACCTATTGTAAGTTTTTGGAAAGACTGATTGCAGTGCAGCAATCTACTCCCTTGTTAATGACTTAGTCATGTCACGTGGTGCATGATAAGTGTTTCTCTAGATTTTGACACTTCATTGGATTTTGGTAAAATTCCTTTTAATACTGGCAAGGAATGCCATTGCTTTATTTCTTAAATTTTGAAATGGTCTAGCCACTGAATTTTGAAGATTGTTTATGGCCAGTTGGGTCAAAATTTGATTTAATGGTAGAAATGAGCTCAGCCTTTTGACTTATTGCTGAAATTAAAAACTATTTATATTTTGATATTGAGTTAAGATATTGTACAAGAACATTTTTTTTGTACAATGTTTGATGTAATGTTTTCCAATCAATTAATGATGATGATTCAACATCCTATCATAGTGCTGATTACAAATCAGAAAATTTGTATGGGGATGACAGGTTTCAGGGGTCCCATCATTTGATAAGACAATTGAAGGTAAATAAAGGTATGATTGCTACATCCATAGAAAATTTTGATGTCGCTCAGCAGTTGATGGAAAACTATTGTTGGACTCTGGAGACTCTGGGAACACAAGAGTACTTTGATGGTGAACTCTCCCACGCAAAATTTCAGGCACTCTGAGAAGCGTTGGGGATAGTGAAAACTAATTAACTACAATTACTATCAGATAGAGATCATCTTCTCATGCTTGATGGGGTTTATTATGATGCACTAAGGGGGAAAGAAAAATAGGTTGATGAGCTCACTCATGAGCTTGAGGTAACCATGGACCCTTGAAGAGCACTCAAATGGCCCTTCAAGAGTTAGAGACTCGGATTGACGAGCTCACCATGGAGTGGTGTTTGGTGCAGTCTTCACCACCCACAGCTGAAATTCAACTATCTATGGTAGTCATTAGTGATGAGCATACATCCACAGATTGTGGGAATGTACATATTGGAGATGTGAAAGCATCCACTTTGTTTACAGTTGTAGATGACACAATTGGGGTGAGTGCACAAGATGAGCATAACAGGGAACAATATGTTGCAGCAAGTGTCCCTGAAGGAAAACACTTTAAAAGTGATATAGGCCCAAGTCTCTACATTGGTGGTGTGGAGAATGTTGTTGACAAGTATTGTGATGAAGAGGTGGATTTTGCTAAGAGTTGTGTGATTGATCACAAAGCTGATCCATCTTCCTTACAGGAGAATTGCAAGGCGTCATCTAGTGGGAAAATTGGTTTTCATGCTAATATGTTTTCCCCTTCTAAAAGCAAATCAGAAAATTCATTTTATATAGCTGATTGTGATCAACTCCCTAATGAGTCATAGGGATGGAAGGATTAGTTGAAGGTCACTGGAGATAAGGTTGATCAAACCTTATCACACCTTGATAGCACGCATAAATTTGTTGAATACCTCCTTTGGTCAACTGAATTTGAGGAAAGAAGGTACAGAGTTTCAACTAGAACTTCTATCCAAAGCTTGCAGACTATCAGGCAAGCTTTACAAGTAATGAAATCAGATTACCTCCATTTGTTGCCAGACAGAGACTTTGTTATCAGGGTTGCAGAGAAGGTTTATAGTGTTGTTTCAAGGTCTATCCATCACAATTTGAGTTGTGAGTCATCTTCTGGTGGTGGCAGTGAAGTATGGAATCCACGTGACTATATTGGCATTCCATTGATGCAAGCAGCTTTCACCTTGATTGTGTGGTGTGGTCTGCTCACCATTTCTCTTTCAGCCCACTCACAATTGATTTGACCATGATCCGGAAGACACGCAAGTGTGAGTTGGATGGTTGGTATGAGGTGTTTCCTTCTATGGATGAAGGGGACAAGACTTGCAAGTGTTTGGAGCTACTTCTACAGGGTAATTATGCTATTGGGATACATGATATAGGGGCAGATTTTGAGTAGTTTGGCATTCCTGGTATAGTTAGAATGGTGCAACAGGAACCATCAAGAGACGGGAAGGACAAATTCCAAATTTTTCCATGGGATTTAGGTGGAGTACACTCATGGAGGGGTATGGTACTTGGAGTTTATTACAGTATGTTGCTTCACCAACTTCAGCTTCGTGAAGAATATATCGGAGTCGCACAGCAGAGGTCAACAGGTGATGAGTATGGCAGACTTCCAGTTGGGTTGTGGCTTTGGGATCTTCTATGCTTGGCAGTATGCTTCTTCCGCAGAAAGTGATTGACAGGGCTATCAAGTTTAGTTCTACTTTTCTCCAGTGGTTGCAGTGGAGCTTGGGAAGAGCATTGTATTGATTGGTTTGGGATCCCGACATTCAAGATGGGCTTGGTTGTTCAGGTGAGGATTGCTTGGGGACAAGCAATCTTAGGGAGGGTGGACTGTAATGCCCCCTTTTTCCAGGATCTGTATCTTGCAGTGGTTAGCCTATTATCTAGTTCCCATAGGCTAATGGGATGATCACGGGACCCTTTTGAGGGTGTTCAGTGGTTCCTCAGCTAGGTTTTTAGTGGTTTATCTCACTTTTCTCCTACTCAATGACTCGGTGATTTGGTGGTAGACCTTTTGGAGGTCATTCAGGTTGTTTCTCCCACACTTACTATTTATAGTAAGTCAGTCATATCACCTATACTTACTATTTATAGTAAGTCTTATCTGGATCAGTCGTCATTAGGCCAACATCCAGAAAATATGATTGAATCACTATTTGAGCTGGTGTTGGGTAATTTATTGAGGATTAATGGTTTGTTATATTATTAAAGTCATTTCACTTTAATAATATTAATATTTAATGATGACTTATTAAGGGTGATATAAGGGGGTTGAATGGAAATTAATAAAGTGTTATATTAATGATGTTTTATTAATTTATTATTTGAAAAAGGCCAAATGCATCAAAAGCAAATATTTATTTTATTTAATTATTTGGCCAAGTGGGGATTTTGAGTATAAAAGCAAAAAAACATTTGCTTTTTCATTATCTTTGATCATTTTATAAAAACTTGTGCAAATTGGAGAAACTGAGCAAGGGTTTGTTGGTTTTGAAGATTCAAGCTTTTTGAGGATGAAAACCCTCAGAGAGAACAATGTCTATAGGTGTGGAAGATCACCCAAGGGCAATTTGAGAGATAATCTCATTCAGAGGTTATTATAGAGCTTCATTGGTTTCAAAAGGAAGATTTAAAATAGGTATTTAGGATGGAATAATACAAGGTCGAAGATTGTTGATATTCTCAGCTATTGATCAAGCATTTCAAATCTGAAATTTATGCTGTTGTTTCTAGGTATGATGCTTGTCATCCTTCTTGGAGGGAAATTTTTTTTATTGGAACTTACTCTTTGGGGCAGCAATCTCGATACTACATGCCTTCCTCATTGCATCTTGTAAAGTGAGGGGGTCAAACACCTTAATCCAGCCACGTAAGGGCTCCATGAGTCCTCACTCAATAACACTACTAATATCCTCTCTGAAATACTAGGAACCATCACCATTAGGCTCTGAAACTCCAAGATGTAGGACTCCAATGGACCATACTGTTTCAACTATGCTAGCTCACAGAAATATATCTTTTGGGTCATTTTTGTCAAAAAGTTCGATGAGTTTATTAGTGAATTCATCATATGAAGTGATCAAGTTGTGCCCAAGTGTGACCAAGCACCACTTGCATGCCAACCCTTCCAAATGAAAATCAGCAAATCTAATTGCCTCCTCCTCAAGCATAGATCTCAAAGATAGGTAGTTGTCAAGCTTTTGGACCAAAGCACGTGGCGAACACTTGTCACTACCATCAAAGTGTGCCAAAGTCACCTTACTAACTGCTGAAAATATCTCGACCCGTGAGGTGCCCTGTACTCTGTCTTGCCAACTGCACCTAACCTCTACCGCTTTTGATTCATGAACTATTCTAAGGTCAACATCTCCCTGATATCAGGGGGTAGGGTGATATACTCTGCATAGTGTAACATGATCTCCTCAGTCATAAAGATCTGCGGCTCATGTACTTGTCCCTAGGGAGCACATATCTCCTCCCTACACATAAAGGTTGGCTACAAAGGTCTAAGCATTGAGATTGTAGTAGTTCTTCAACTCTCTTCATGGTGCTAGTCATTTTGTGTGTTGGTACCACTGGTCTCACAATGGTGTACTGTGTGTGTCAGAGTGATATTTTGGTTCATCTTGGCTAGGAGCTATGACATCATATCCATTACAGTGTTGAACTTTCGTTCTGCTCTGGCATTAGGACTAACTAAACCAGCTCGCCCCTTATCTTTCTCTACCATAGTCCTTGTGTTACTATCACTATCACTAGAAGAACTCCTGTGTATACCCAATATGCCTGAAATGGTGTGACTTTCTTGAACCTGTGGGGGACGCCACTGAGTTGATCCTCTATTATAATGGTGTTCCTTTCCACTAATGAAATAATTTTAGCACATGCCCGTAGGAAAACCGGATTTGATACCACTGTAATGTCCCCACCCATCTGCTGTTTTTTTTTTTGTGTTTTGTGATTTTTCTGCTTTTTTTGTATTTTGCTTGCTAGAAATGCAAATTGAACAAAATCTGAAAACTAACTAGATTACCAAGAAAATGCATAAACCAAATGCAACCCAGATTATTATTTAGCAAATTAAACTCAAATGAATCAACCCATTTGCTGCTATTGAAATTTGCAGGTCTGATCATACATAACCAGCAAACTGGTCCTTACAAAAATGCCCACAATTCATCAAACCCTGGCTTCTCCACCACAAATCTGATGTGCAACAGTGAAGAACCCTAGACACCACAAATGGAAGTGAAACCAACTCCAAAACCTAGGTGTTTTTCTCAGGAAGAAACCCATGCCCCTGCTGCAGCTGCACAACCCTGCTAGAGGTGTACAACCAGCATAGGAGTCACCAATATGATCTTTTTTTACTCTAAAAACACTGTCAATATCCTCACAAATCTTTTGTCACTTCTTCACCTCAAAACCCCTTCAACAAATACTTGAATACAAGCTGCAAATTGATTAATGGAAGCATAGGCATAACCCTTGAATGGAGCTATCAGAAAATCACCCTTGGGATATCTTTCAATCCTGCAGCTGATGTTCCCCATGAGGGATTTCGTCCTCACAAAGCCAAATATTTTGTCAACCAGAAAAAACCCTTCTTCAAATTCTTCTTAGCATGAAAAAGCAAAAAAGCACAAACAATGCTTTTATACCTCTCCCAATTTCCCATGCCCAAGTTGGCTTTTTTGAATTTATTTTACTTAATTCATTTTCCCACCTTATAACTCCTTTAATTTGGGTGACCAACTTTATGTTATGAAATAATATATTTAAGACCCCTCATAATGCATTTGATCATAAAGTCATTTAAATATATAAATAACGCATAAAGTTAAATATTTTAATAACTTTATTATTAACGTTATTTAAACTTAACAATCAAGACCATGATAAATGCCAAGGTAGATCCATGGTGAGAATCCACCAACATGCCCAACATAGAAATAATGCCAACTGACCAGGTCAGTGACCACCCTATGACTTACTAAAAATAAGGTAGACAAAGTGTCCAAATAATGCTCCAAAAGGTACACAACGAAAACCCTAGAATACACTGAGCTAGGAGACACCAATTAGCTCAAAATGATTGATTGACAATCCATGAATGCCCTCAGAGGGCCCCCCTAACAATCCCGTTAGTCTACAAGGGCCAAGTGATAGACTAACCATAACACCTGTTGACTGCCTAGGAAGGGGACATTACAAGCCCAACTTCAAATATATATATAGTGTCATGTCCTTGAAAGTTGGCACTAAGTTAGCAAAGGAATATTAACGAATTGATATTGTTATCTACTGAAATTTGCACCCTTATCAAGTTGCAGAACTTGATACTTCAGAGAAGGCCGGCTTCCTTTGGTATCACCTAAACTACTAATCTTTGTAACGAAAAGGGAGAAGGAGTGCATGAAAATGAAAACTAAATCCTATGGTGATACACCAAATTGGCAAGAGCAATGAGACACTCAGGTTACACTTGAATACTGATGATGGATATGGGACTGCACAACAAGTTTTTGTAGATTATGCATAAGTATTTCACAAACAGGTTTGACATGCACACACTTTTAATAAGGAAAAGCAATTTTTCACAAATCAAAAGGGTCATGTACAATTCAGTAAAACACAATTTGTAACCTACATAATATTACTTTTGCAAAGAAAGGCATGCTAACATGAGACAAAGCTATAAGGAAATAGAAAAATTTCACGAAATACTTTGATCAATCACCTGAAAATGCACAACATTTTGCAAGAAGGAGAAGGAAAATTACACCATCAATGGTAACCAAGGTAAATAATATTTATCATGCTCCAAATGAGTTACAAAAGTTTGCTAATCTGAGAGAGGACTGCAAAAGTCACAACTTCAAAAAAGCATAAGAACTCATTTACAAAAAGAGGCAAAAATGCCATATATACAACAAAACTCAAAAGTGTCGGCCTCTGCCCTAAGGTTTACAAAAAAATGAGTCGGTGACAGAAGGGTCGGCCCTCAGATCTTTTAGAATAAAGTTAATGCATTCAATGTGCATCCCCCGTGTTCATGTCGGTGAAGGATCGCCCTCAGGAGTAGCCCTTAGATTTTTTGAAACCATCACATTAACTTCTGGCCTCCGTGTCCACCCTCGAGAGCTTCATCAAAGCTGCTTTGAACGTTCTAAAGTATGGCATTAATGTCGATCCACTTTTGCTAGCCGACATCCTAGCTGTCATTGTGACTCGCGGCCTCTTCCCCTTTGGCTTTCTTCTTGTTCTAGATCTTCTTGCAAGTTGACCTCCTTCGAGAAGCAGCATCAAGCGCCCTCTGAAATGAATTCACATGCCCTGATCATCCATCGAACCAAAGTAGATCCATTTCGCTTATGCTCTGTTGATCTTCCTCACAAGAATAGTCAATCAGTCCAACTGCCACTAGTTCGCCTTTAGCTTCCTCTGATTGGTTGAACAGACACCACGTAAGATTTTCAGGCGGTCAAAAGTCTTTCAAACAGAATTGCATGTCGGTGATACACTAGCCGTGTTTCCCCAATGCTTACAATGCTCCACAGCAGCTATCGGCATAACACACAACTGTCGGCGAGACTTCATAGCAAGCGACAAAAGTTACACCGATGTCAAAGATTGTTGCCCAGATCATCGCTATCGGCCAGACATTATAGCGAGTCCTCAAAAATCATATCGCTGTGCTCCTCCGTTGGTAAAACATCCGCATTCGGCAAGACACCGTTCAATCAGCAGGAGGTCACAGCGGGTTCCATCAGTTACACCGAAGAGTTAAATTGTCAATGAGACTCCCTTTAGTCGGCAGGACATCACCCCAAAGCCATTCTATTTCCCCGAGCTCAAACCCTTTCATTTCGGCAAGACCTCATTCTTTCGGCCAGACATCTCCCCGAGCTCAGAACACTACACCGAAGGCACCATTCTTTCGGTGAGACTCCAGCGAGTCAGCCAGACTTCATAGCGAACAAGGGTTCTTTTCCCCGATGACAATCCCTTTTTGGCAAGACCTCCCGCGGTCGGCAAGACTTTTCAGCGAGGTCACAATCTTTCGGCGAGCTCAGACCATTTCGGGGAGACTCCACCCTGTCGGTGAGATATTATCCCGAATCCCCCATCTTTCGGCGAGATTCCAGCGAGTCGGCCAGACCTCTCCCCGACGCCGGCCGCTTCGGCAAGACTTCATGTATTGGTGAGACCTTACACCGAAGTCAAAACATTACACTGAAGGCACCATCCTTCGGCGAGACTTCATCGGGTCGGCAAGACCTCATATCGAGCTGTAAATATTACACCGAAGGCACAATCCTTCGGCGAGACCGTGATCATTCAGCGAGACATCATGCCAAACCCTTCATCTTTCGGCGAGCTCGGACCATTTCGGGGAGACCACCTTCGATCGGCAAGACTTCACACCGACGCTAACCTCTCTCGGCAAGACTCCCACCTGTCGGCAGGACATCCTTGGTCGGAGAGAGATAGAAAACTTCATGGCGACCAAAATGTCTCAGCGACCTGAGGATTTCAAATGAATATAACACACTGCTAGTCGGCAAGACATTCAGCTGGTCTCAGCGACTTTCTTCTTTGAGGAGTTTTATGCCAGATCCAACTGAAGCATACTTTCCAACAGACTTCCTTGTGAAATAGCATCAAATGAAGACCTTCCCAATGAAAACCGAACACTTGCACGCTAGACTCAACCCTTATGGGAGCCACATTTAATCCACGTGCCGAATTTAAAACATAATTTTCCCCTGATTGAGCCCGCGGGTGAAAATCGGGTAACAGATACCATTATAATTATAATTGTCAGAAGACAATTTTATAATTATAATTAACGAATTGATACCATTATAATTATAATTGTCTGAAGATGATTTTATAATTATAATTATTATACGATGAATATCGTAATGCCCAAAATATGCATATTAGGTTCTATAATCATTGTAATAACAAGGAATACAATTTCCAAAATGAGATAATAAAGATAACCTAGAACATCATTAGATATAAATATATATATATATATATATATAATATTATAATTCAATTATCAATATTGGACAATTATGATTATTATAAATATAGATATTAATAATTCAAATGTTATAATAAGTATTGAAAATATATAAAATTACTATAAAATCAACTTATACATATAATACTAAATTAAGAGGCATATAATTGTAAATTATGATAACAATAAAACATTCACAAACGCAAATGAATAAAAAACCAATAATATTTATGGCTCAACTAAATGAATAATCGTTGATATGAAATAAGTCCTCAAGTGCGGCCTGATACTTAGTGGTGTCCGAAATTCCCCAATCGGAATAACTTATACTACTTTTCTCTTACTTGTTCTTTTGAACTACCTTCCATCCCTGCGTATATGCTTAACTCTGGATTATCGGCTATATCAATAACATTCCATGATTTTTGTTTTGTCGCAATCCGGGTGCGCATTAGAAGCTACTGCTCCTGACTTTCAAAGCATCCATCGGGAGAATTATCGGCTTTCTCTAGCCGTCGCTTTAGACCAAGTCAAACCCCATTGGCTAGAGATTTACCAATTAGCCATCCGATTAAGGAGCTCCTGATTTTATCAGCACAATATTTTAAAACAACAACGATCTTCCTCAAGGCTGATCGGCAAAAGCATTAGATAATACTAGTAAATATTAATTATCACCTAAGCCAATTAAGAGATGATGTTAAGTGAGATCATTGACCAATGGACACATCTTTTGGGACGAGCACATACCATGAAGGGTATGTCCCTCAGCCCACCGCAAGTATAAAATGGAGTGAATTACAAATAACAATGGTATGAATTACTAGCAGATTTCTCCTACAGTTCTGCAGAGGTCGAAATTGTTCTAAAGGGGGACAATTCACTCAGCCTATGATTGAATCACATGATTGAAATAGTGTAGCAAAGACAATGAATAATATATACACCCACTTGCCCAACTATCTATTCATGAAATTAGATAAGTTCAAGACCGAAACTACACACAATCTGTAGTGTCAATTCTATATTTCAATATTGTATAACTGCAGACCACTTCCATATCAAATACGTATTCATTCTATCAGCATGTATCCATATCAATATATTAGTCTAAAAAAATTAAGTGGGAGGGGATAAGGAAAGGAATCTATGGGGAGAAAGTGCAGTTCGCTGGCTAAAATAAAGAAAGTTTTGCAGATCAATGGTTAAGAAATTAGGAGGAGCTTCAGCGGGTTAAATCCAAGTAAGGGTAAGTATTGAAAGGTAAGTATTATCATATGTGGAATGAAAGGTTGGTAATTACTTATATAATTAAAAGATAAGAATAGCGGATGATTGAATATATTATTAATTTAGATTTCAGTTGATACTTAGGAATATATTTAAATATGTTATGATTTATGAATATATCTAAGTATATTTTGATGGATACATATCATGAGAAATTGAATGAAATGTTGGTAAGTGATAAATATATATTTAGACATATTTATTGTGGTGATTAACAAATACAATGTATATATATAAATGGATATTATTTACGAGAGTCCAATAATGATGCTTGCAGCAATTATTGTACCTTATAAGCAATTCTGATTCTTTAATATAAGAATGGACTTTTGAGCCAACTCACTTTCACTAATACCCAATTGAGGATAGGGAGATTATGGAGAGAGAGATAGGTAATTAGGTCACTTGATGGATGGTCCCAAGATGGGTAGGAAACCTTGAGGGAGTCCACTTGGAGACTGTTCACGCACCTTTGGCACAGTAATTCTACCATCCTTTGCTAGGGTTAGGAAAGAGGGAAGAACGAAAATCTATTCAGTACATAGATTTAGGTTAATCCCAAAAAGGGGACATTACAAGTGGTATCAGAGCATCTTTCCTTCCATCCTGTGTATACTTTATGTATTATGTGTATCCAAAGGCTTACTTTGTGACTCATGTGTATGCTTTGTAACATATGTTCATGAGAATACTTTGCGTATTATGTGTATTTGCGTGTATGCTTCATACTCATGTGTATACTTGGTGACTTTAGGATGGTGGATGGGTCCACGGTGTAGTATGGGATGCACCGGATCCCCTTTCCAATTGTCCAATAGTATACTCATGTATTAATGCAACTTATGTGTGTTCATATTTGGTTCACGAGTGCACTTCATGACTTACATATTACGCGTATTTCATATGCTTCTGTATATACTTGTATTCAACAAGATACTTTCATTCAAGGGTATACTTTGTGACTTGTGTATTCAAGTGAATACTCGATGACCTTGTATTTGTATTCAAGTGTATACTCTATGATTTGTATTTGTATTCAAGTGTATACTCCATGATTTGTATTATTTGAGTGTATACTCCGTGATTTGTATTTGTGTATGCTCTATGATTTATTCGAGTGTATACTCTATGACTTGTATTTGTATTAGAGTGTATACGCTATAACTTTGCATTTGTATACTCTATGACTCGGTGAATTACGTATTCAAGTGTATTCATGTATACAACTTGTATTCAAGTGTATACCTTGTGGTTTATATGTATTCAGGTGTATTCAAGTATATAGCTTGTGGCTTATGTGTATTCGAGTGTATTCAAGTGTATACCTTGTGGTTTATATGCATTTGAGTGTATTCAAGTGTATACCTTGCGACTTGTGTGAGCATACTTTGTGGCTTATGTGCATTCAAGCATATACTTTGTGACTTGCATGTATTCAAGTGTATGCTTTGAAAACTACATGATTTTTGACTTGTGTGCACTCATGTGCATACGTGTATTCATGCAATTTACATATTTAAGTGTGTACGTTACAACTTACATATATTCATAAGTATGCTTTGTGTATTTACTTCATGCTTACCTATTTTATTTACTTCATGCTTACCTATTTTATGGTGTATATGGACATGCTTAGCATCTTACCTGTCCACTTCATGATTGATGTACTCTAATACATGTCTATTCCATTCTTAAATGTATACTTTGTGTTGCGTAATTCATGTGTTTGTTTGTATTTGTTGACTGTATCTACGAGCATTCTTATACCTATGTTCTATATGTAGGATCATTTGTGCTTTATGTATATTCAAATGAATGCTTCATATTGTGTATTTTCCATTTATTGAAGGCATGGTATGCTTATACTCCATGCATAGAAGTAGATTTGAGTGTACTTGAATGCTCTACATATTCATGTCCTAAGTATTGACTAAATGCTTCTCGCTCCATGTGTGTAATTCCTATATGTATGCTTCATTTGTGCTAATATGAATACTTCATGTTTCATCTACTTCTTAATTGATATGTGTCCTCATGTTTGAATGCCTGTATGTACTTGTGTTATGATCTACATATCTCATGTGTATTCCTGTATATGATCTTGCCATCGTGTGTTACAAGCCTTGCGTGTATTCCTTCATGTATTTCTATAACCTATCAGTAATCATATGTTCTCATGTGAAGGATTCATGCCTATAGGTATACTTCATGACTTCGTGAAGTTATGTACTACTACTTACAACAGATGTATTGCAAATACTCCATGCGTACACTCCATGTATATGTTTCATGAGTTTATGATATGCTTCACTTCTTCTGTATATTTAGATGTTTGCTTATGCCTTAAATGTTTTCAACATATTTACTCCATGAATACTCCCCTCATGTATGTCGGTGTTTGTTTCATGTCTCATATATATTCGAATGCAATTCAAGACTTGCATGTATAGATGTTTGTGGTGCTTGCCTGTAATGTCCCTGTCTTGGAGGTAATTTGATTTAATCAATTTAATTAATTAAGTTGTCCAAAATAATGATTATTTTATGAGGTTGACTAATTAGTTATTTTAATTAAATCAGAAATGGTACTAAGTTAATTATTTATAAGGTTATCAATTAAACTAATATTATAAGGTGACCTTATATTTAATTAATTGAATAAAGTGAATTGAATTTTAAAATATATTCTAAAGTCACTTAATAAAAAAAATATATATATTCTAGAAGCTTATGGAGGAATTGGAGAAAAAGAATAAATAGAAGGGTTGCCTAAGCTTCTAGACAGGCAGATTTGATGTTGATGTTTGTCATTTCATCTGGTGGAGCCTAGGGTTTCTGCAGATTGCTTCTTTATCATAGGAAATGAAAACTTCCTATTGATAGCAATTTTGAAGGTGTGAAATATCACTTGAATTATTGCAGCTGAGGGAGAGGTTACTTCAGACTTCTCATTTGTACTACATTGCAAATTTTGTGGCCTTTGGCCAAATTTGAAGATTATCGATTGTATTCAACTTATTTGAGGAGCTAAGTATTAGTTGTTTATATATTTGAGCTGATATTGTATATCTTTAGAATAAAAGTTTATTGTCCTTCAATAATATCTAAGTAACATTTATAAGGGACAGGTAACTCTTGAGGTAAATATTCGAGAAAACAAATATATTGTTGAGGAGAAATATTATTGATGTATTTAAAGGAAAAAAAATAAAATTTCTCGAGTCTGAATATTGTGCCCCTACAGCATATAAGGCTTATATTATAAGTGGCCGATATATCATATTCTTGGAAAATATTAATTTTTCCTTGTGAAGCAATAAAGTGGGTTTTTCGCATTATATTCCCATGATGGAATGCGCCATATCATGGAAGCGAATATTTGGAGATTTCCACAAATCAGTTGTCAGGAGTTGAAGATTTATAATATTTTTTGAGAAGGCCCGAAAAAAGGCAAAGGCGATTAGAGCAAGGTCAACGCATAAGCTGAAGCTTGATTAATAAAGACAAATATATTTCATTAGCCTCCAAAGGTTCACAGTCAGGAGTTGTTCAATAAGACAAAGACGGTCGATGCTTGCTTAGGAACAGGACAAAGCTGCTGGGGAAACAACTATTAAAATCGTGGCTTCTATCATACAAGGTGGTGACGGGAATATGTATAAGTCAATCATGCTGGCCATACGCAGCCTTGAGGAGATACAACTCGAGTTTTGAGGCATACAGGAAGATCATTCCAGCTTGTAAGGAAGTCGCAGCCACCAGGCATCATAGGTGACGGGTATAAGGGAGGACGTCATTTGCAAAAGACGAAATTAGGAGTCACAGCCGTTTGGAGTTGGAAGAGGATGCAAAAGATAGAGGACGTGGATTTCTGAAGCCAACCACACAAGCAAAGGAAGAATGCGTTCCTGAAGGAATCGTCTGAAAGAACAGTCCTGCCTCGATGGTTATCTTGCATCATTAAAGTTAGTCATCTCCAACCATCGATATACTGCAAGTTTCCTCTAGTAGCAAATCATTGTTTAGAATAAGAACATCTCTGCACATTCATTCTACTGTGATTTTTGTCTGTGAAAGAGAATTGCATCTAGAAATAACTCATATCGCTTCACTCAAGGGATAACATTGTTGCCTCCTAGTCTAAGTTTGTCATATGTATTGCATTGTAAATCATATCATTTACAGAAGGCAATCTGAAATTAGTGAGTCAGAGATGGTAATGGGATTATAGTTATTTATTGTAATATTAAAGAATGAAGTTTGAGCATGCATTGTAAACTGTTTGATATAATGTCCTTTGCTGCAATAGTACACTTTCAGTCATATGTTAGCCTTGAGGAAAGTTAGAATTATATTGCTTTGCACTGCATTTACTCTTTCAGCATTTAGAGCATCGAATTGCAAGCCTTTGAAACACATTGAAATCAATTTTAAGCAAACATATCATACTGTAACATGTAGAAACCCCTGTTCTCACTAAACTCTGAATCTATCTGTTTTTGCTTGTTTTGAGCGTTTTTGGTTTTTTTGGTGTTTTTGCATGAACAAGAAATGCGATTTTGAAAAGAAATTGCTTTTAAAATGTAAAATAAATATTACAATGCCAAGAATGATGGAAACTATTGAATCTAACAATGCCAGACTGTTTATTGATCTTTTGGAGTGATTACATAAAAGATCTGATAACATGCAAATGAACAAGCAACACTTTTATTGATGAAAACCTGGAATTGCAGCAGCCTGATGATCTTCATGAAATGGTACGGCTGTAATAGAAATCCACTTTCTCCCTTCACCAAATGATCCAAAATGAATCCAGATAAAAATACGCCCCTGTTGGTGAAGACAGAGTGCCCAAAGGTGAAGCGCTTTTCCCAATGTGAAAAGTACGGCCTGGTACAAGGAAGTACGGCCCAGCAGCAGCCTAGTACAGCTCAGCAACAGCAGTAACAGATCTGTACGGATCTTGAGAAATATATCTGGGACTTGGAAAATGGACACCAATACTGAAGAACCCTTCCCGGATGATTTCCAAACTAAAAACCCTGAAGATGAATCAACTGACGCTTTGTGACAACCTCTGGATGAAGTTATCTCTCTGACAAGCAATAAATCAGCTGGTATTTCACAGCCTCTGAACTGCAGACACTGAAGATGGCTCGTTCTCCAATGCACGGTGAAAACTGGAACCCTTGGCTCTGTTCTCAGAAGAAGGTCTTAGCAAAAATTCGATTTTCAACATAATCAGCTCTCTTTTCAATGAAAACCCTTATATCCCTCAAAAGGTCGACTTTTTCACAAAAAGGCATCATTTAAATAAAGTCGAACTTTTCCTTTTAATTTTTCTCTAGTCTCGAACGCACTTTAATTATAAATTATAATTAAAAAGTGGCCCCCTTCAATGTTGGTCGAACCCCTTCAAGAAATCACTTAAGTTATAATATTAAATAATATTATAACTTTATAATATAAGCTTCAATAATTAATATTTAATTTGACAATTAAAATATTAATATCTTTCTCAATTTCCGTCCGATTAATGAACTGTCTGAAGCTGGAGAATAAGTGATTGATTTTGCACATGACCAAACCATACTGCTAAAAATAGCAGGGGTGCTTCGCTGAATGACCTAACTTACTAAAAATAGCAAGTCAGGAAAATGATGTCTGAACGACCCTGAACGAAAGCCAAACTGAACAATCCTGCAACTGGAGCTAAGCCAAGCCTCAACCAGACCCTCTATCCACCCTATTAGCCTCCCAGGGGAGGTCACATAATAGGCTAATCGTGATCCCGAAAGATGTCAGTTGGAAGAGACATTACTGATCCGCCCCTCTGAGTGCTTGTCTCAGTAATCTCAACTCGAGGATCTTGCAAAATCTCCTGGCCACTCCCGTAGCATCCTCTCTTTAGTAAATCTCCATTTCACCAAGTATTCCCTAATAGTCCTTCTGCGCAACTGTCTCTCTCTGTATTCTAGGATCGACTCAGGAACTAAGATCAACTTTCCCTCATCATCTAAAGGAGGTAATACTGCTGAAGGTACCACTGCAGTGTCAGCAGCCTAACCCAGGGGCCCCATGCTTACATAAAAACAGTGTGGACCCCACTTTGTCTGTAGCTGACTCCCAGCTCATAAGCCACCTCTCCAACACGCCTCAGGATCCTGAAAGGACCATAATATCGTGGCTTAAGCTTCTCCGAACCACTCTTCCTAAGAGTAGACTGACGATAGGGCTGTAGCATGAGATAAACCATGTCTCCCACCTCAAAAGATCTCTCTGTCCTCTTCTGATCTGCATACTGCTTTTGCTGATTCTGTGCCTTAGCCATATTCTCCTTGAGAACTCAAGTAGCTCTCACATAGCCGTCGCGCAAGCACTCTCTTTTGTCACTCGTGCGCGGATCGAGGGAAAGCTAGGCGCCTCATAATTGTACAACGCCATGAAGGGGGACATCTGAATGGTCATGTGAAACGTAGTATTGTAGCAATACTCGCATAAATAAATCCACTTGACCCACGCCTTTTGCTGCCCTACAATGTAATTCCTGAGGTAACCTTCCACCCATTTGTTCACTATCTTCGTCTGACCACATGTCGATCTCACGGGTGGTAAACGATGCTGGGCCTGGCTTTCAGTCCCACAAAGTCTGGGCACCTCCACGCGGAAGTGACTCAGGGGCAAGTATCACATCGCTGTATATAAAGTAGCCCATACTAATGCAAAACACCAGGAAGACCCTCTTTATGTATTTGTGTAAGTAGTGTGTCGAAAAGAAGTAGAATAATTATTGGTAGATCACAACTTCCCTTATATACAATCCAATCCCAGGCTTTAAAGGCTTACCGTCTAAAATCATGGCAGACGTTCCAACTTCCTATCAAGAATCGGTAAACTGCAATAAATCTGCCGGTCCGTATTCTGCAGCAGGCGGGCACTCACGCCTCAGAAGAACATCAGCGCCGGAGCCCTTCCATATAAATCTCTCGAGATCATGCATGCGTTTTGCGATGCGGGGATGCCACCTGCGTAGATACATCATGAAAGCTGCGCGCCAGTGGTACTCTTCATCACGATCCGGAATCAATAAAATCACATTTTTGTCGACTGATCGTCATTCCCCACCAAAAAAAAAGTGCCTGGTGGCCGATCATTTCCCTCAACAATCTGGATGCCCGAAGTAACTCGCCTTGGCATACTTTCTGCCACAATCAAATGCCTCGATAAATCTGTGTAACACGCGAACTTTCGAGATAAGGCCCGGCGTGAGGAGGCGTCGGCCACTACATTGGGTGCCCATGTTTAGGTGATATCAAAGTCATATAACACTGCCCCATACGGTGACGATCATTCAAGTCTCTGCTGCCCGGGGAAATGCCTCAAAGCTGGGTTTTAATGCAAAACTTCACTTGAATCTCTTTTGCCTAAATTTGGCCAGGGTGGATATGGCCGTCTCTCATATCATAAATAATGAGAGCCTCTTTCTGGTCCCTCTGGTTTGGAAACTCTCCTGTGAAGCAATAGGGTGCTTGTCCTGCATAAGCACCGCTCCAATGCCCTCACCAGAAGCATCGCACTGAATCTCAAAAGGCTTCGAAAAGTCTGGTAGTGCCAACACTGGACACGTAGTCATCAGCTCCTTGAACCTCACAAAACACTCCTGTGCCTCAGGAGTCCAACAAAATGCACCTTTTTTCAACAAATTCGTCATAGGTGCTACATGGCGTGAATAACCATTCACAAATCTGCGATAAAAACCACACAAGCCAAGAAATCCTCGCAGCTGTGTAAGGTTCGCCGGAGTAGGCCAATCTATAATAGCACGGATCTTCTCAGGATCCATCCGCACTCCCTCTGCACTAATGATATGACCTAAGTAGAGCAACTTAGTCATCCCCAAATCACACTTGGACTCCTTGGCGTACAAGGACTCCCTCTCCAAAATGCTAAGCACTGTATCCAGATGAGCCAAATGCTCCTGCCAAGTCCTGTTGTAAATCAGAATGTCATCGAAGAAGACAAGTACATATCTCCTCAGTAGTGAGTGGAAGACCCTGTTCATGGTGGACTGAAATGTCGTTGGCGCGTTGGTTAGCCCAAATGGCATCACCACAAACTCGAAGTGTCACAATGACAGGCGGTCTTCAACATCCGCTCACGAACTGCGATGCGGTGATATCACGACCTCGGTCTATCTTGATGAAATAACGCAGTAGAGCTGGTAATAAGCTCATCTATCAGAAATTGTAAAATTTTTTATTTTTGATGTTCCTCAGTAGGGACTCTGTAATCGTGCACATCTGAAGGTACCATCTTTCTTCTTCACTAGAACAATACGAAGAAGCGAATGGTGATTTACTAGGTCAGATGTGACCCATGGCGGCTCATGATAGTCTTCTCTATCTCATCCTTAGGCAGCTTAGGATGCAATACGGAAGAATGATCATGGCAGACTTGGCGCCTCCTCAAGCTCCCCTATTATGCTCAATACCTGGAGGTCTCACTTGGTGGATATCAAAACCTTCTAGCAACTCTCAGCTTCTTTGAATGTCGAGACGATATTGACTTATCCTCTCTGAGCCAGGGTGTCAGCGTACTTTCGGCCACTCACGCCATCGCTATCGCATGGGAATCACTAATCAAGCGAGGAAAGTAGATCTTGACATTCTTGTCCAGATGAGCCGGGATATGTCTTCCCATCCACATCAAACCGAATCTTCATGTCTTTGAGACGAAGAGTGACTTCCTCAAGGGAATGAAGCCACTTCATGCCCAAGACTAAATCAATATCTCCCATGTTCACCACGTAATAATCAGCCTTGAATTCATAGTTATTCAAGCGCAAGGGGAGATCCTTAATCATACGATCACACCTGAGGGTGTAACCATCGGCCACCTTAACCCTAATGCCTTCGAACTCCTCAGTTATGAGTCCACGTTTCTCCACAAATCTAGCATCAATAAAATTGTGGGTGGCTCCTGTGTCAAGAAGGGTGATGACCCTTTGTCCTGCCAAAACTCCACGAAGTCTAAATGAACCCTCCTGCTGAATGCTAGACAATCGTGCCTCTTGAATCTAGAGTTCTGACTCTACCTCTGCCTTAGGCTCTGAAGCCTCTGATTCTGACTCCTCAGAACTCTCCTGTTGTTCGGAACTCTCAGATTCTGAATCCTCGTAATAAGCCCACATCACTCGATTGGCCTTGCCCTTAGGCCGCAAAGGACAATCATGGTTGGCATCGTAGGGACCTTTGCAATAGAAGCAAAGCTTCTTCCTGCGTAAATCATTAAGAGCCTCACGATCCAAGGGTGTTGCTGATTTTCCCTTTGAATCACTCTTAAAATCTGATTTCTCTCTTTTAAAATTTGATTTCTCTCTGTTTTTGTTGAATCCCTTATTGTCCCTGAATGAAGAAGTGTTTCTGGAGTTGAATTTGTTGGATGGTGTTGCAAATTCCATGCTGCGTGCTTTCTTCATAGCTTCCTGTAGCGAAAGCAGATCAAATGCTTTGATCCAACCTCTCAATGGTTCCAACAGTCCCTCCATGAAAAGCACTACAAGACGCCTCTCTGATAAATTAGGAACCATAACTGATAGTCGCTGGAAGTCACCTATGTAAGACTCCAAACTGCCACTCTGTCGCAACTGAGCCAAGTCTCTGAAATAAGATTCTGGATCCTTCCTGTCAAATCGTTCCACCAACCTGTCAACGAACTCCTAGTATGTGGTGATACAATCGTGCTGGAGTGTCACCATCCCGTGATGCCACCAGTCATAAGCTGCTCCCTCAAGATGCAATGTAGCATACCTAATAGCATCCTCCTCAGCCATAGGACGCAAAGTGAGGAAAGTATCAAGTTTACTGATCCAAGCCTGTGCTGTGACCTTGCCACTACCGTCAAACATAGCTAGAGTAAGTCTGTTTGTGGCATGCTTCAGATCGCTATTATTATTATGTCTAGGCCTCCAGTCCTGTCGGCCCCTGTGATGCTCTCTCCTCTGTGTGATGAATCTATCAAAGGAAATCCTCTCTCTGACCTCAGGTGGTACTAACTCCCACTCATCGTTCGCTGCCATAAGTGTATCAGCGAACAAACCCTCATGCTCCTCACATGCAATAGCCTCATCGGGCTCCTGTCTCACAAAAATAGGCCTAGTTGGCCTGTCTGTCGTCCGTGAAACAGTCCTAGGTGCTCTCCGTGATCCTGCATCACTCCTGTTCTCGTCACGATGTGGTGATGGTCTCCTCGGCATACCTAACCTCTGGATCGCCACTGTCAACTGCTGTAGTACATCGGTGGCCTGCTGTTGACCTGCCCATAAATCTCTAAGAGTGTGTAGAACCTCTGCATCATCCTGATCCCTAGCGTTTTGAGGAACATCTGTTCTGTCAGCCATGGTACCCGGCTACCTGTTCAAACCCTGTTTCCTGTCAATCAAGGTTCTCCTATGAGTATAATATCTGTGAGACCCAACCTTTTGTGGCTGCATAAGAATGTTAAACCCTCAGGATGGCAAGATTTAGCTCTGATACCATTGTAGAAACCCCTGTTCTCACTAAACTCTGAATCTGTCTGTTTTGCTTGTTTTGAGCATTTTTGGTTTTTTTGGTGTTTTTGCATGAACAATTGAGAAATGCGATTTTGAAAAGAAATTGCTTTTAAAATGTAAAATAAATATTACAATGCCAAGAATGATGGAAACTATTGAATCTAACAATGCCAGACTGTTTATTGATCTTTTGGAGTGATTACATAAAAGATCTGATAACATGCAAATGAAAAAGCAACACTTTTATTGATGAAAACCTGGTATTGCAGCAGCCTGATGATCTTCATGAAATGGTACGGCTGTAATAGAAATCCACTTTCTCCCTTCGCCAAATGATCCAAAATGAATCCAGATAAAAATACGCCCCTGTTGATGAAGACAGAGTGCCCAAAGGTGAAGCGCTTTTCCCAATGTGAAAAGTACGGCCTGGTACAAGGAAGTACAGCCCAGCAGCAGCCTGGTATGGCTCAGCAACAGCAGTAACAGATCTGTACGGATCTTGAGAAATATATCTAGGACTTGGAAAATGGACGCCAATACTGAAGAACCCTTCCCGGATGATTTCCAAACTAAAAACCCTGAAGACGAATCAACTGTGACGCTCTGTGACAACCTCTGGATGAAGTTATCTCTCTGACAAGCAATAAATCAGCTGGTATTTCACAGCCTCTGAACTGCAGACACTGAAGATGGCTCGTTCTCCAATGCACGGTGAAAACTGGAACCCTTGGCTCTGTTCTCAGAAGAAGGTCTTAGCAAAAATTCGATTTTCAACATAATCAGCTCTCTTTTCAATGAAAACCCTTATATCCCTCAAAAGGTCGACTTTTTCAAGAAAAGGCATCATTTAAATAAAGTCGAACTTTTCCTTTTAATTTTTCTATAGTCTCGAACGCACTTTAATTATAAATTATAATTAAAAAGTGGCCCCCTTCAAAGTTGGTCGAACCCCTTCAAGAAATCACTTAAGTTATAATATTAAATAATATTATAACTTTATAATATAAGCTTCAATAATTAATATTTAATTTGACAATTAAAATATTAATATCTTTCTCAATTTCCGTCTGATTAATGAACCGTCTGAAGCTGGAGAATAAGTGATTGATTTTGCACATGACCAAACCATACTGCTAAAAATAGCAGGGGTGCTCCGCTGAATGACCTAACTTACTAAAAATAGCAAGTCAGGCAAATGATGTCTGAACGACCCCGAACGAAAGCCAAACTAAACAATCCTACAACTGGAGCTAAGCCAAGCCTCAACCAGACCCTCTATCCACCCTATCAGCCTACAAGGGTCACATAATAGGCTAATCAATGATCTGAGAGATGTCAATTGGAAGGGGACATTACATAACATCAGACCAGCAAGTTACAAGATTGCATGTGATTTGGTTGACAATATTCCTTTAGCCTTTATTCAGCAAATTGTTATCAGAATTAGCAAGGCTCATTACATTTCCTTTGTCTTCAAGTGAACGATCCATGCCTCGAGTGATTGTTTCATATCTTATGTGTACATTATTAAGTATATTAAATGACTATGATTCAAACCCTAAGTGTATTCAAGTGTGGCTCATGACTTATGAATTCAAATGTATTCAAGTGCATTCACGTGTATACTGTATGACTTATGTGTTCAAATGCATCCAAGTGCACACTATGACCTTGGTGTATTCAAGTTCCTTTAAGTGAATACGTTGCGGCTTACTTTATGATTTATGTGTGATCATGTGTATACCTTAATGACTATGATTCAAACCCTAAGTGTATTCAAGTGTGGCTCATGACTTATGAATTCAAATGTATTCAAGTGCATTCACGTGTATACTGTATGACTTATGTGTTCAAATGTATCCAAGTGCACACTATGACCTTGGTGTATTCAAGTTCCTTTAAGTGAATACGTTGCGGCTTACTTTATGATTTATGTGTGATCATGTGTATACCTTGTGATTGGTATTCATGTGTCTTCCTTGTATTCATGTGTATGTCTTGCAACTTGCGTGTGTTCACAGTTTGTGACTTATGTTTGTTTATGAATATACTTTGTAATCCACATATATTTCGACACATATTTATGCTTCATTAAGTATTTCCATGTGTTAGCTTAATTCCAGATGTGTCTTCAAACCACATTACTCCATGGTAAAAAGATTAGTTAAATTTTTTTTGTCAAACTGCTTCTTGAGTTGAGGAGCTGTAACTACTGAAGTGGAAAGATGTTTGGAATTGTGATTGCTTGAGGATAAGCAATCTTGGGCAAGGAGGACTATCATGTCCCCGAAAGTTGACACTAAGTTAGCAAAGGCATATTAACAAATTGATACCATTATAATTGTAATTGTCAGAAGACGATATTATAATTATAATTATTATACGATGAATATCGTAATGCCCAAAATATGCATATTAGGTTCTATAATCATTGTAATAATAAGGAATACAATTTCCAAAATAAGATAATAAAGATAACCTAGAACATCATTAGATATAAATATATATATATAAATTATATTATAATTGAATTATCAATATTGGACAATTATGATTGTTACCCGATTTTCACCTGCGGGCTCAATCAGGCGGGGCAATCTATGTCTTCAAGTGTTCATGAAGGCCAAGTGGAGGAACATTTGCATCGAGGTTACATATTTTCTAACTTGTTTGCTCCTTGTGCAGCTGTAGGGGAAAATTATGCATTAAATTCGGCACGTGGTTTGAATGCTCGGGTCGCCAAGACATTTTCGGTCGCCATGAGTTTTTCTATCTTTCTCCGCTTGGGAAGAGCTCTCGCCGATAGTTGTTCACAAGGTTAGCGTCGGGGGGAATGGTTTACATTCGGTATGATGTCCCGCTGACTGGTGGGAGTCTCGCCAAGAGAGGTTAGCGTCGGTGTGAAGTCTTGCCGACCGAAGGTGGTCTCGCCGAAAGGGTTCGACCTCGGGGATAATGGAATGAGTTTGGTGTGATGTCCCGCCAAGGGGGTGAGGTCTCGCCGAAAGATGAAGGGCTCGCTGTAATGTCCTGCCGAATGCGGATGTCTCGCCAATAGAAGAGCACAGCGGTATAACTCTTGGGGGATCGCTATGAGGTCTTTCCAACAAGCAATGGTCTTGCCGATAGCGATGGGTCTACTGTGGACTTCGGTGAGACCTCTTGCCGAAGGCGGTAGTCTGGCCGAACAATTTTTGATCGCTATGATGTCTCGCCGACTTGTTGTGGTCTCGCCGATGGGTATATGGCTTCAGTAAGACTCTTGGCCGAGGGGTTTGCGTTCGATATGATGTCTTCCCGATTGATAAAGTCTCGCCGATGGTTTAGCTCTTCGGTGTGACTAATAGGAGCTCGCTGAGACCTTGTCCCGACTTGTTTGTCTTGCCGATGGGTGTGTTTGTGCTAAGCATCGCCGAGATTCTTGCCGATGGTCTAAATGGAATGGTATCTACTGTCAGGTGCTTTCGGTATGATATCTTGCCAAAAGTGATAGTCTTGCCGATGGTTTTCGATATCGGTATGACTCTTAAGGGTTCGCTATGATGTCTGTGTGATGTCCCCTCTCTAGACAGTTCTCTGGAACAGTGTGTTAGCCCTTTATTGGACCCTTGTGGGCTAGCTGGATTGGTTAGAGGGTCAGTGGCACTTTCTAGAGAATTTGATTGTTCTTGTTTTCAGAGCCCAGTGATTGGTTCACGGCAGGCATTAGCAGCACAGGAGTCGACAGCTTCTGACGGCACAGGATTCTATGATGATTTGTGGAAGTTATGCCTATTTGAGTGATTTAAGTTATTTATTAACTTAATATTTTATTATAAAGTCAAATTGACTTTATATTTTTAAATCACTTAAATATTCTCTAAAAGTGATTTAATATTTTAATCACTTAAATTGATAGAGTGCGCCCAAGTATTTAAGTCAAATACAATTGAAATGACTTAAATATAATTTAAAAGATTAAAATATGAGAAAAGGCGTATCTTTCTTGGAATTCGTGCCTTTTTTGCATATAAGGCAATTTTTGGCAATGAGAAACGCACCTTTTGATAATTTCGACTTTGCCTTGTGCTATTTCCTGTGCATTCTCCTGTGATCAAGGTTTGAACAATCTTCCATTGAAGAACGATACCTCTTCAGTGTTGAGCACTCTTGAGATTGCGAAAGATCAATCGAATCAGTGCAGTTGAGAGCTTCATTCAGAGGTTCTACATGATTCAGACAGAGAATATATTGAGATTTACTGTTGATTGCATTAAGAAAGGGTTTCTTCCTTGTGGAGCCTCCTTCAGATTCAGTGGCTTCCAGCAGGGATAATACTCATTCTTATCTTGGTCGTACGGTTTGCATTGGGTTTTGTGCATTCTAGAGAGGCGTGTGAAGGGTTTGGTTGAAACGCCTTCTTTTGGGTTGCCTTTTGTCTTCCATCCTTGGCGTCTAGCATTTTCAGAGACTTGCATCCAGTTTCGAGGCAGGAGAACTTAGATCTGGAGGCTTGGCGTCCATTATTGTCAGTTTCTCAGCATTCTTGGCTGGCGAGCTGGCTACTGTTTTAAATAAAATAACTGGAAACATTCTGGTATGTCTATCATTCATGATCTCATTGTTTCAATAAAATAACAGCTTCTGCATCTCCATTCTGTAAGAAATTGCTCTGTCTTTCAGTTTATAAGCTTTTATATGTTGCGCCCCTTCTCTTTTGTCTATCAAACTTTCTCTAAAAAACTAAATAACACTAAAAAGACTTAAGAAATATTGGGGTTTGAGTTGAGAGCCAGCAGGGCTCATCTCAATGGTATCAGAGCTCTGATCCTGCCAGCCTACAGGGTTAGCAGTCTACATGCGGCCTCATCAGAATAGGTTTGAAAGGTATTACTCACACAGGGGTTCAGGTTTGCAGAGAAGTACTTTTGAACCTTTTTCAGCATTTCCGTTTGACGAACAGGGAGAAGAATTAGGCTTTGATAACATGGCTGACAGGGATGCTGAAGGATCTCGCAGGAATCATCTTGATGATGAGGACAGAGAAGCTAGAGATGTGCTCAGAGGCATGGTTGCAGGCCAAGAACAGGTGGCGACTATTCTCCAACAACTCAACACAAATGTCCAAAATTTGACAATGAATAGAGCTCAAAATCTGGATCGAGATCTTGAAGGCAGTATTCACAGAGAGCCTCAGAGAGTCATAGCTCCAGCACGCACCTTTGAGATAGCTACATGTCCTACTTTTACCAGAAATGATGCTAAGGAAGAGGACGAAGTTGAACAAGGTGGTGAGATAAATTTTACAGATAACATCATGGTTATGCATGATGAATGGGATGCATTGCCACCGAGAGTTAAGGAGCACCTTAACTTCGATAGATTCATGAGCCAGAAGAGAGAACACACCAGAAGCAGGAATGACAGGAGGCCTAGACACCAACAGAATGATCTTAGACAGGCTACCAATAAGCTTACTTTGGCGAACTTTGATGGCAGTGGTAGAGTTACAGCACGTGCTTGGGTCAGTAAGCTTGACACATTCTTGACACTACGTCCCATGCCTGAGGAAGATGCCATTCGATTTGCAGCACTTCACCTTGATGGCGTGGCTCATGACTGGTGGATTCATGGCATAGCTACTCTTCACCATGACAGGATTACCTCATACCAGGAGTTTACTGATAGACTGGTAGAGAGATTTGATAGACGTGATCTTGAACTATTTTTCAGAGATCTGGCACAACTGAAACAGTTGGGTAGCTTGGAATCGTACATTGGAGAGTTCCAAAGACTATCCGTGATGGTGACAGGAATCTCAGAGAGAAGGTTGATCATATTGTTCATTGAGGGACTTTTCGAGCCCATGAAAGGTTGGATAAAAGCATTTGATCCACCTACTTTACAGGAGGCCATGAGGAAAGCTCGCAGCATGGAGCTAACTACACCTCGTAAGCCATTTGGCTCGAAGCCAACTACTCCTACACAGAGAACAAATCAGATCCGAAGAAGGCTGATAATGCAGATCCAAAAAAGAAATTTGCAGCCCCTTTAGATCGAGAAACAATGAACGATTTACGAAGAAGAAAACTTTGTTTTTACTGCAAGGGTCCGTATGACTTTAATCATGACTGCCCCCTCAAACCTAAAGGGAAAAACAGGCACATGGAGTGGTTTTATGAGGGAGAAGCGTTGACTGATTTTTCTGATCAGCAAGCTCCAATCTATGATACAGATGGAGAAGAATGAGAAAACGAGGCAGAAATTGTAGTAGAAACAGAATTACAGGAGGCTCATATGTCCAGCATGCAGAGAGAGGGATCTTTCAGACTCCGTGGGATCCTAGCTGGTCAAAGGGTCATATCTCTTCTAGATACAGGTGCAACCCACAACTTCATCGATTCACAATTAATGGAGAAATGGGTAATTCAAACTCAGCAATTTGAAGGCATACGTGTGAAGGTTGTAGATGGATACACTCTCAACTGCGAGAGGATGATACCTGACTTGCCTTTGAAACTCAACAATTTCGAGTTTAAGGCAGATTTTTATGTTGTGAACATGGGAGGAACGGATTTAGTTCTTGGCATGAAGTGGCTTCATGCGATAGGAGAGTTCACGCTTAATTTGCGTGACATGGAGATGAAATTTAGCATTGATGGCACAAATCATATTCTAAAAGCCATCAAGGACAGCAACCTTAGAGAAATTTCACTCCGGAGAATGGAACGTTTGATTCACCACGATATGGTAGAGTGGGCTTTGAGTGCAAGCTAATGCCTTCACAGTTGGAGCAGCAAGCTTCTTCTTACCATCCAGATGTGCAGGAACTTCGAATCAAACATGCAAAGGTTTTGTGCAATTCCACCAGGCAGACCTCCTGAGAGGTATTGAGCATATTATAGAGCTGGATGAGGGCACGAAACCGATCATGATTACTCCTTACCGGCACCCCAAACGTTTGAAAGATGAGATTGAGAAAACTATTAAGGAGCTTTTAGCTATGGGGCACATTAGGCCGAGTAAGTCACCCTTTGCTTCATCAGTTGTTTTGGTGAAGAAAAAGGATGGTACACTTAGGATGTGTATTGACTACAGGATGCTCAACAGGAAGACAATAAAGAATAGGTATCCTATTCCACGGATAGATGAGTTGATAGACAAGCTTCATGGAGCTTGCTACTTCTCAAAGATTGATTTGAGCACAGGTTATCATCAGATCAGAGTCCGAGAGGAGGACATAGAGAAAACTGCGTTCAGATGTCATTGTGGACACTACGATTTCTTGGTTATGCCATTTGGTTTAACCAATGCTCCAGCCACATTTCAGTCTACTATGAACAGGGTTTTCCATCCTCACTTGAGGAAATTTGTATTGGTGTTCTTTGACGACATCTTGGTTTATAGCAAATCATGGGAGGAACACATGGTTCACTTGGATGAGGTACTGAGTATACTTGACAGGGAGTCCTTGTACGCCAAGGAGTCCAAGTGTGCTTTGGGCATGGCAGAGCTTTTATATCTGGGACACATCATCAGCGGTGCAGGAGTCAGCATGGATCCAGAGAAAGTTCGAGCCATCATCGATTGGCCTACACCTGAGACATTGACACAGCTCAGGGGATTTGTAGGATTGTGTGCCTTCTATCGTCGGTTCGTTAGTGGATTCTCGCGGCATGCTGCGCCACTAACTGATTTGACTAAGAAGGGTGCTTTTGTGTGGACACCACTAGCACATGCGTGCTTTGAGAAGTTCAAACTTCTCATGACCACATGTCCAGTATTGGCTCTACCGGACTTCACCAAACCTTTGAGTTACATTGCGATGCCAGTGGTGAGGGTATTGGTTTATCTGGCAGGATCGACACCCTATAGCTTTCGAGTAGGAAGCTAGAGGTCCCACGGAGCTACATATCTATGATAAGGAAATGTTGGCCATCATGCATGCCATGGCAAATTCAGGCAGTACGATTGGTAGTAAATTCAAGAAAACGATCATAATAGTCTGAAACATTTTCTGGGCAGCTAGATCTGAACAAAGGCAGCAAAATGGGTCAGCAGTCAATTCTTTGGATTTTACATCTCCTATGCTGAGGCATCCCGGAAGGTTGATGCTAATCTCGCGATCTCACTTGAGCTCCATTTCACTGTTTCAGAGGACTGAGACATCTGATAGGCAGTATGCTAACCCATGGGCTTCTAGCATAGTAGATGGGACAGTACAGATGACAGGTATTCACTTGTAGATGATCTTATCATTTACAAGGAGGATTTTACTAGTCCCAAGTTCTGAGATGAGGGACAGAGTTTTAGGTCATTCCATGATTCCCCATGGCAGGACATCCCGGTTACTTTAAGACCTACAGGCAGGTACGGGAGAGATTCTGGAAGGGTCTCAAGTCTTGTTCTCCAGTATGTCAGGGAATGTCTTGTTTGTCGCAGAACAAGCAAGAGCATACATACCCTGCAGGTTTACTCAGCCGCTTCCTATTCCTGAGAGAAGTGGGAATGCTTGTCCATGGACTTCATTACGGGCTTGCCGAAAGCTCAAGGGAAGGACAGCATTTTTGTGGTAGTAGATCGGTTGACGAAGTATGCACATTTCTTCTCAATCACTACTACACACACAGCTACCCAGGTGGCAGATTTGTTCTTCCGAGAGGTATTCAGGTTGCACGGTTTACCTCGGAGTATAGTCAGTGACAGGGACAGCAGGTTTATGAGTAACTTCTGGCAGGAGTTATTCAAACTTTGCGGGACAAAACTCACTCCAGTACCAGCTACCACCCACAGACAGATGGGCAGACTGAGATAGTCAATAAATGGGTGGAGGGATACTTGCGGAATTACAGTTCAGGGCAGCAGAAGGCATGGGTGAGATGGTTATACCTTTGTGAGTATTGTTACAATACCACTCATCACATGAGCATTCAGATGACACCATACCGAGCATTATATGGATATGATGCTCCGAGCTTTCTAGATTTATTGCTGAGTGACAGTAGAGTACCCAGTGCTGGTGATTTATTACAGGAGAATCAGGATATTATGAGAGCACTCAGGGAGAATATACAGAAAGCTCAAAATCAGCAGAAACAATACGCTGATCAGAGGCGAGTGGAGCGATCTTTTGAGGTCGATGACTTGGTGTATTTGATGCTCCAGCCTTATAGGCAGTCCACCCTTCATAAGAAGGGCGCTGAAAAACTTAAGCCGCGATACTATGGACCTTCCAGAGTTGTCAGACGTCTCGATGAAGTGGCTTATGAGTTAGATCTTCCGGTGGACAGTAAGGTTGACAACGTGTTCCATGTGTCGCACCTCAAAAAGGCATTGGGACAACATGTGATTCCTTCTATTGATTTGCCATGGATGATGAGGGGAAATTGATTTTGATACCTGAGGCCATTCTGGAGAGAGCGTCATCTTCGCAGGCGGGTTATTAGGGAATACTTGGTAAAGTGGAGGGATCTACCGGCAGAGGATGCTACTTGGGAGAGTGACAGTATTCTTCAGCATCCGGCTTTGAGTTTGCTTGTGGACAAGCAAATTCGGGGAGGGCGGACTGTGATGTCCCCTCTCTAGACAGTTCTCGGGAACAGTGTGTTAGCCCTTTATTGGACCCTTGTGGGATAGCTGGATTGGTTAGAGGATCAGTGGCACTTTCTGGAGAGTTTGATTGTTCTTGTTTTCAGAGCCCAATGATTGGTTCACGACAGGCATTAGCAGCACAGGAGTCGACAGCTTCTGACGGCATAGGATTCTATGATGATTTGTGGAAGTTATGCCTATTTGAGTGATTTAAGTTATTTATTAACTTAATATTTTATTATAAAGTCAAATTGACTTTATATTTTTAAATCACTTAAATATTCTCTAAAAGTGATTTAATATTTTAATCACTTAAATTGATAAAGTGTGCCCAAGTATTTAAGTCAAATACAATTGAAATGACTTAAATATAATTTAAAAGATTAAAATATGAGAAAAGGCGTATCTTTCTTGGAATTCGTGCCTTTTTGCATATAAGGCAATTTTTGGCAATGAGAAACGCACCTTTTGATAATTTCGACTTTGCCTTGTGCTATTTCCTGTGCATTCTCCTGTGATCAGGGTTTGAACAATCTTCCATTGAAGAACGATACCTCTTCAGTGTTGAGCACTCTTGAGATTGTGAAAGATCAATCGAATCAGTGCAGTTGAGAGCTTCATTCAGAGGTTCTACATGATTTAGACAGAGAATATATTGAGATTTACTGTTGATTGCATTAAGAAAGGGTTTCTTCCTTGTGGCGCCTCCTCCTTCAGATTCAGTGGCTTCCAGCAGGGATAATACTCATTCTTTTCTTGGCCGTACGGTTTGCATTGGGTTTTGTGCATTCTAGAGAGGCGTGTGAAGGTTTTGGTTGAAACGCCTTCTTTTGGGTTGCCTTTTGTCTTCCATCCTTGGCGTCTAGCATTTTCAGAGACTTGCATCCAGTTTCGAGGCAGGAGAACTTAGATCTGGAGGCTTGGCGTCCATTATTGTCAGTTTCTCAGCATTCTTGGCTGGCGAGCTGGCTACTGTTTTAAATAAAATAACTGGAAACATTCTGGTATGTCTATCATTCATGATCTCATTGTTTCAATAAAATAACAGCTTCTGCATCTCCATTCTGTAAGAAATTGCTCTGTCTTTCAGTTTATAAGCTTTTATATGCTGCGCCCCTTCTCTTCTGTCTATCAAACTTTCTCTAAAAAACTAAATAACACTAAAAAGACTTAAGAAATATTGGGGTTTGAGTTTAGAGCCAGCAGGGCTCATCTCAGTCTGGCTGACAACAATAGTCTTGCCGATGGTTTTGGGATATCGATATAACTCTTGCAGCTCGATGTGAAGTCTTGCAGACAGTTCTAAGCTATGCCGATTGCTGCTATGGAGTATAATCGCATCGGGGAGACACGGCTAGTGTCTCATCGACATGCGATTCTGTTTGAACAACTTTTGACCGCTTGAAAATATTACGTGGTGTCTGTTCAACCAATCAGAGAAAGCTGAGGGCGAACCAGTGGTAGTTTGACTGTGGCGACCGTCCTGTGAAGATCAACGGAATGTGAGCGGTATGGATCTGCTCTGTGAATGAGATGATGAATCGGTTCGATGGACAGTGGTGTTCATCTGTAAAGATCTAAGCAGGATAAATCTGATGCTATTTCTCAAGGAGGCCAACTTGCAAGAAGATCTAGAGCAAGAAGAAAGCCAAAGGGGAAGAGGTCGCGAGTCACAATGACAGCTGTGATGTCTACTGGCAAAGGTAGATCGACATTTATGATAATGCTGCAGAGCATTCAAAGCGGCTCTAATGAAGCTCTCGAGGTTGGACACGAGGGCTGGGAGTTAATGCAATGGTTGCAAAAGATCTGAAGGCCACTCCTGAGGGTGATCTTTTCACCGACATGGATAGAGGGATGCACATTGAATGCAGCATTAACTTTATTCCAAAAGATCTGAGGGCCAACCCTTCTGTAACTGACTCATTTTTTGTAAACCCTAGGGCAGGGGCCGACACTTTTTTAGTTTTTTGTTGTATATATAGCATTTTTTCCTCTTTGTAGGGGAGAGTTCTTGGAGGGAGAGTTCTTGGTTAAGAGATTGCTGAAAGAGCATTATTCAGACTTGGTAACTCATTTTTATGAATACTACAGATTTGTAATACAAAAACTCCTTATTTTTCTATATAGAAAGTCATTTCCTTCATCAATTTCCTTTGTTGTTTTAGTATTAGTTGTGAGTTGTATGATAAAATTCTGTGTAATCCTTTATTTTATCAGATTCCTTCAGTACTGGATGCAAAGAATATTATGTCAGTGCAGGTTTATGTTAATGATCTCTTTCTATTGCATTAAAATCTGTGAAAACATCATTGTTTTCCTTGTGTTAAGCATTAGAACAGTCAGAACCTTACATAGAATCACTTTTGCAGACATAAATCTCTATGTTGTGAGATTGTTTAGCTTTATTGGGATTTGCTGTGAGTTTCAACAGTATTGTCATATTTTTATCTTTGGTGTATCACCTGTTAGTGATAGGTTTTAAATTTCAAGTATATCCTTCTTACTCTTTCCCTTATCGTTCTTTAGTATTCTCAGGTTATCTTAAGGGGAACCAACCCATAATCTGGAGGTCCACTTCATTCCCAGGTCACCCACAACCTCAAAGTGTTCCCATGTGTCAATAGGTTGCTACATTTAATAGCATAGCAAGGGTGCAAACTTTATTTGACAACAATGATTATTATAAATATAAATATTAATCATTCAAATGTTATAATAAATATTGAAAATATATAAAATTACTATAAAATTGTAGAAACCCCTGGTCTCCCTGATTCTGAAAACTGCTTGTTTTGATTGTTTTTGAAACGTGTTTATTGCATAAACCATTGAAGTGTGATTTTGAAAGAAATTGTTGAATAAATTGAAATAAAATAATACAACTCTGGAAATGATATAATTTACTGAAACTCCTGATGCCAGACTATTTATTAATCTTCTGAAATGATTACAAATAAGATCCGATAACATGCAATTAAAAAGGCAACGATATTTTGATGAAAACCTGATTATTGCAGCAAGCTGAAAGAAAACTCTGTGAACGTTCTGTGATAACTTCTGAATGAAGAAATCTCTCTGAATGCAATAGATCAACTGATATTTCACAGCCTCTGAACTGCAACACTGAAGATGGCTCGTTCTCCAATGCCTGTAGACAACTGAAACCCTTGGCTTCGTTCTCCAGAAGAAGACTTGATCAAAAATTGATTTCATAATATAATCCCCTTTCTTCACAATGAAAAATACTTATATTCTCAAGAGGGTCGATTCTTCTCAAAAAGGAATCATTTAAATAAAATTGAATTTTATCTTTTAATATTTCCAAAGTCTCAAACGCACTTTTAATTATAAATTATAATTAAAAAGTGGCCCCCTTCAATGTTGGTCGAACCCTTCAATAAATCACTTAAGTTATAATATTAAATAATATTATAACTTTATATTATAAGCTTCAATAATTAATATTTTAATTTGACAATTAAAATATTAATATCTTTCTCAATTTACGTCCGATTAACGAACCGTCTGAAGCTGGAGAATAAGTGATTGACTTTGCACATGACCAAACCATACTGCTAAAAATAGCAGGGGTGCTCCGCTGAATGACCTAACTTACTAAAAATAGCAAGTCAGGCAAATAATGTCCGAATGACCCTGAACGAAAGCCAACTGGTAAGTTCTGACAATCCGAAGCCAAGCCAAGCTCCAAAAGAGACCCTCTAACCATACATATTAGCCTACGAGGGCTAAGAATAGGCTAAATCCACCGAACTCTGATGCTCGCAAAATTGGGGACATTACAGTCCGCCCTCCCTGAAATTGCTTGTCCTCAAGCAATCTCTACCGCAAAGAAACCCAACTCCTCGGAAGGCCCAAAAGAAGAACTGTAAAGTGCCCCACACATCTCTAACTGTCTCCTGTAGCATCAACAAAACACAACTGCGCAAGCTATCCCTGGATCCCAAACCCAGAGTAAAAGTTTGTCCAGTCTGTCATCCTCAGACTTCCGATGCGCTCTACTGTCTCCAACTTCACCATGTTGTGAGTGGTGAAGTAACCCAATGGGTCCCATCCAATACTCGGTGCCAAAACTGTCACCACCTGGATCCCAATAAAATATGAATGCACATCCATCTGTCATGCGGAGATAAGAACTTCTAGAAACATCTGCTACACTGAATCTCTCCTTGTCCTCTACTAAACCTTCGTGGATGTGATTATTGACCAAGTCATCATGCCAACTGACACCATGGTCATCCTGTAACCATGTACCCATAAGAAAACCTTCTGACATAGAAGTAGCAAACCCTGTTGGATACATATCAGCATGATGTAAAACTGACAGTAGTCCCTGCAAGTAATCCCCCACAAACCGCTGAGTCTGGCGCTTGCAGCTGCTAATCCCATCTTCTGAAGATGGTGAATACCCATCCCACAACGGATGGTATAACTCAGGAGCCAAACCGCATTGATGAATCATCAAATCCTCCGCGTATGGACTAAAGGAGAAGTGATGAACACTCCTCACTATGCAATCAAGATAAAATGCTCCCACCTCTGTCAATGGCTGACCATCATAGTCCTGGGGAAACAAATCAGCATAAGTACAAATCTCCATACTGGATGATGCCCTACATATCTCCTGTGATGACGATGGAGTAGTGACGTGATCTGTCACACAACTCTCGGAAAAATCAACTATCTCATCACAAGAGCTCTCAACCAAAACACTCATCCCATCTGAATTAACTACACCAATGTCTGTGATAGATGTAACCACATCCTCACTACAACCCGTGGATATGAGCTCCTCATCAACTGCCTCTGTATGTAACTGTACTGTATCTGCAGCTGATGGAGACTGTGCCAAACTCAACTCCACGGTAAGCTCCCCTAACCGTAACTGTGACTCTTGAAGGGCCAATTGACTACTCTTCAATGAGTCCATAGTCACCTCAAGCTCATGAGTGAGCTCATCGACCTGATCCTCTTTTCCCTTCAATGCATCATAACAAATGCAATCCCACTCGAGAAGAAAATCCCTGTCTGCAAGTAGTTTTAGGTAATTTTGTTTCATCACCCCAATTGCTTCTCGAAGTGCATGTATCTCTGCAAGGGAAAAACCACTATCACCGTGCTCATCTGTCAAAGGAGTACTCCAACCATAGGTAGCTAACATCTGACGAGCAACATCAAAATGCTCAATGGTTGTGGCAATCATATTGTCATTCACCTTTAGTTGCCCAACCAAATGATGAGGACTCTATAGCTTATGACCCCCATACAAGTTGTCCAATTCACAATCTGCACTATGATATGAGGTTGATTCGTCATCACTCACTACATGATAAGCAGCATCACGTGTGCTTTCATCCATGCACACCTCAACATCTAAGGTACTGCTGCTATGTACCTCAAAGGATGGCTCAACTGATAAGGTAGAAGTTGCTGGTATGAAAGTATCTTCACACACCTCCACTCCCAAAGTAACTGCATGCCCATCCAAAACACGATCCTGGGATTCCATATCAACATATGAATCTTCTAGCTTGTTTTCAAGGATCTGATCTGAAAAATCAGACTCACCATGACATGAATCCTCAACATACAATGCATCATTAGTACCCAATTCCTGAGCACTTTCATGCGTCAATTCAATAGGATCATTTTGCACATGTGAAAACACTACTGTCTCATGCTCATGCAAAGTTTCATCATCGCTGTCATGAAAATCAGGAGTAGCCTCTAAAGTCGAAACTTCTTGAGTCACCTCTTGCAAGGATGATGTAGATAAATCATTACCCAAAGCTGTTCTAGTGTCTTCTTGAATCAAATCAGCATGTCTATCAAATTCATCATATAAATTTCTGCATCCTTCATAGGAGTTTGAAGATACCAAATCATTTTGATGAAGAGTTTTATCATCTTTATGTGTAGATTCTCTATCCATTTCATGTGTAAACAATTCATGAGCTATAGTGTGATATTTCTTCCTTGTAAACTCTGTCTTATGGCAAAGACTCGGGTGCAAATCCATGTAACTCACGAAAGGAAGTTCCTTCTTAATTTTTTGAGGAAGAGTGCTATACTCCTTAAACATACTAATCACTTCTTCTTCTTTGTTTTGTGGTGTTCGACCTTTGCTGGTAGGAAGTGAATTGGATCCTTTAGACCGTCCAAACTCTGAAAGCGTCTGCTCTAAACGTAGCAACTCTCGATTGAGCTTGTATTGGGATTGTTCAAGTTCTTTCAATGCCTGCTTATTGCTGAACAATGTTGTCATGACACCCATTTTCGCTGTTCAAACTGAAAACCAAATTCCACTGATGTAATGTCCCCTGCAAGTTCAGGTGTAATTTTGCAGTTCTAGCACTGAGACATTTCATTAAACACTTTTAATGCTATCTGCTGTAGGTGGTTTCTTGTGTATTTTAGTGCATTCAAGGCTGGAAAGCTCATAAAAAGTCTTATATGACTAATCTGAATCCGCAAGAGAACTGCAACCAAGGTGCAAAGATTACTTCTGATTCCTCAATCTGGAAATGACTTGAGTTTCATGCCTAACACTCACCACAACAGTGAGGCGTTTTAACAAACACTCAATATACAACTCCCAACCTTCTTATGTTGCAGTTTGTAACCTTTACAAACTTGACACAATGCAAATACAGATTGCCTTCAATAAATGGGCAATTTAACAAATGATAGACAATGCCAAAACAAAACAATTACTATGAACTGTTGTGTCAGCAATAATATATGGCTGTTGCTATGAGTGATACATCCTTTGCCAATGATTTACTGAGTCATCTAAATGTCTACACACTGAATTGGTGTTGATGGATGCTGCGATGCTCCTTGATAGCTACGTATCTCCTGGGAATGACGTCTTCCCTTTGAAATGATTTCGATACTCTTGATCGAATGCTTTTGTTTGTTTCAGAAGCAGCTCCCAACAAATACACCTTCTTGCAAACATTAATATGGAGCTATTAGATAAATTGCACCAACCAAGGTTTGCCGGCTTCTCCACATGAGATCGAATACTTACGTATTTATGTCTTTATCTAGCTCCTCCCGACAGGTGAATTTGATTGATTCCTCCCAAGCAATAATAATCTAATTTTCTATGCTGAGTCACTCCATTCACTTCCCGCGTCTTGTCTTGGTCTCTTGGCGGAATGCTCAAATAGACGCAAGCTGCTCCCGATGAAAAGCAATTCTTTATTGTCTTTTTTCCTGAATATGGCGTCTCATTCTATTTTTAGCGTTAGGTTTCCAAAGTATGGCAGTGGCTTAAAATTTATTTCTTAATTGCTCCCGCAAAAGAAATGATATTCTCCCCTTATGACCGACGGTAGCTTCAATCCACTTTGTCTTTATCTGGAATTCGTCACTTGCAAATTTATCTTTTCTGAACTCTTGACGCCTTTAATATGGCCAATGATTTCCTTTGTCGCCTTCTTCATATAATATCGAATGCTTATATATTTTTTTCTCTTTTGGGATCTTGTCTTTTCTGAGTCATTAATGCCAACATTTGTATTTCACCAGGTGATGTGATTCTCTTTATTTTAAATCTCCCTCTACCATTGATTGTTCTATACTATGTGATTCCTCTTTAAAATCGTGACCAATGTGCTCAGGACATACTCGGCCCCCTTTGTCTTTAGCTAACTGATGACTCACCAATTTTGATGTCTGTGCACCCAGTTCTTGGATTCCCGTGATTTTAATAATTCCGTCTTTAGCAAGACGTCTTTCCCAGTCTCATACGACACTTGTATTTGATATACTCCCTTAGGAAAGGTATCGTGTGGTCTCCACTTATGTGTATTTGACTTACTTTGAATTTGTCCTGTCTCCTTCAAAGAATTTCGATGCTAATGAAGTTGTTTATCTTATGTGTCTCTATTGCTGATAGAGAGCCCCCTGTCTTTCATGAATTTCCGCAAGATCTTCTATAGGAATGGTACGATGGTTGACAGAAAATACTGATTTTGTTATTGAATAATCTCCAAATCCAAATTCTCAGGGAACCCTTATCTTTGAAATCTTTTTCTGAAATCCCTCATAAATCCATACTCTAATTTCTGGAACCCTAATAGTCTGAAATTTTATTTTATTTTATTTTTTTCCTAAATCCACACAGGATGGCAGGATTCAGGCTCTGATACCACTGTAGAAACCCTTGGTCTCCCTGATTCTGAAAACTGCTTGTTTTGATTGTTTTTGAAACGTGTTTATTGCATAAACCATTGAAGCGCGATTTTGAAAGAAATTGCTGAATAAATTGAAATAAAATAATACAACTCTGGAAATGATATAATTTACTGAAACTCCTGATGCCAGACTATTTATTAATCTTCTGAAATGATTACAAATAAGATCCGATAACATGCAATTAAAAAGGCAACGATATTTTGATGAAAACCTGATTATTGAAGCAAGTTGAAAGAAAACTCTGTGAACGTTCTGTGATAACTTCTGAATGAAGAAATCTCTCTGAATGCAATAGATCAGCTAATATTTCACAGCCTCTGAACTGCAACACTGAAGATGGCTCGTTCTCCAATGCCTGTAGACAACTGAAACCCTTGGCTTCGTTCTCCAGAAGAAGACTTGATCAAAAATTGATTTCATAATATAATCCCCTTTCTTCACAATGAAAAATACTTATATTCTCAAGAGGGTCGATTCTTCTCAAAAAGGAATCATTTAAATAAAATTGAATTTTATCTTTTAATATTTCCAAAGTCTCAAACGCACTTTTAATTATAAATTATAATTAAAAAGTGGCCCCCTTCAATGTTGGTCGAACCCTTCAATAAATCACTTAAGTTATAATATTAAATAATATTATAACTTTATATTATAAGCTTCAATAATTAATATTTTAATTTGACAATTAAAATATTAATATCTTTCTCAATTTACGTTCAATTAACGAACCGTCTGAAGCTGGAGAATAAGTGATTGACTTTGCACATGACCAACCATACTGCTAAAAATAGCAGGGGTGCTCCGCTGAATGACCTAACTTACTAAAAATAGCAAGTCAGGCAAATAATGTCCGAATGACCTTGAACAAAAGCCGACTGGTAAGTTCTGACAATCCGAAGCCAAGCCAAGCTCCAAAAGAGACCCTCTAACCATACATATTAGCCTACGAGGGCTAAGAATAGGCTAAATCCACCGAACTCTGATGCTCGCAAAATTGGGGACATTACAAAAATCAACTTATACATATAATACTAAATTAAGAGGCATATAATTGTAAATTATGATAACAATAAAACATTCACAAAGGCAAATGAATAAAAATCCAATAATATTTACGGCTCAACCAAATGAATAATCGTTGATATGAAATAAGTCCTCAAGTGTGGCCCGATACTTATTGGTGTCCGAAATTCCCCAATCGGAATAGCTTATACTACTTTGCTCTTACTTGTTCTTTTGAATTACCTTCCATCCTTGCATATACACTTTACTCTGGATTATCGGCTATATCAATAGCATTCTGTGATTTTTGTTTTGTTGCAATCCGAGTGCACATCAAAAGCTACCGCTCTTGACTTTCAAAGACATCCATCGGGAGAATTATCGGCTTTCTCTAGCCGTCGCTTTAGACCAAGTCAAACCCCGTTGGCTAGAGATTTACCAGATGGCCAACCGATTAAGGAGCTCCTAATTTAATCAGCGCAATATTTAAAAAAAACAACGATCTTCCTAAAGGCTAATCGGCAAAAGCATTAGATAATACTAGTAAATATTAATTATCACCTAAGCCAATTAAGAGATGATGTTAAGTGAGATCATTGACCAATGGACACATCTTTTGGGACAAGCGCATACCATGAAGGGGTATGTCCCTCAGCCCACCGCAAGTATAAAATAGAGTGAATTACAAATAACAATGGTATGGATTACTAGAAGATTTCTCCTACAGTTCTGCAAAGGTTGAAGTTGTTCTAAAGGTGGACGATTCACTCAGCCTATGATTGAATCACATGATTGAAATAGTGCAGCAAAGACAACGAATAATATATACACCCACTTTCCCAACTATCTATTCATGAAATTAGATAAGTTCAAGTCCGAAACTGCACACAATTTGTAGCGTCAATTCTATATTTCAATATCGTATAACTGCAAACCACTTCCATATCAAATACGTACTCATTCTATTAGCATGTATCCATATCAATATATTAGTCTAAAAACATTAAGTGGGAGGGGATAAGAAAAGGAATCTATGGGGAGAAAGGGCAGTTCGCTGGCTAAAATAAAGAAAGTTCTACAGATCGATGGTTAAGGAATTAGGAGGAGCTTCAGCGGATTATATCCAAGTAATGGTAAGTATTGAGTGGTAAGTATTATCATATGTGGAATGAAAGGTTGGTAATTACTTATATAATTAAAAGATAAGAATAGCGGATGATTGAATATATTATTTATTTAGATTTCAGTTGATACTTAGGAATATATTTAAATATGTTATGATTTATGAATATATCTAAGTATATTTTGATGGATACATGTAAGAGACCGGGTGTCTCTCAGCCCAAACCCTTAACTGAAAATGCTGATTTTTGACTGTTTCGTGTTTTTTTGTGTTTTTGGTGGTTTTTTGCATTAAATAAGAAATTGCAATTTTTCTCTAGAAGGCTTTAAAAATTCATAAAAAATAAATGAATAATAACTACGCATCAATATTGCTCTCTAATGAAGGCGCATTCATTTATTAATGATTCAGAGCACATACATTGCATAAAATCTAACATATGAAGAAGAAACAACTTTATTTTTTTTAAGAGAACCTGATTTCATGCAGCCACCAGAATAGATGAAGAAATGTACGGCCGAAGCAAAGAATCAATCCTCAGGCTCTGAAAACAATGCTGGAGCTCTATAAACCCTAGGCGCACCAGATCCAAATGATAGAAGCTGAAGACTGGAGGCGTGGTTCCCTGTGGAATATGGTACGGCCTTGCTGGTACAGAAATGTACGGCCCAGCAGCAGCAACAAATAAAAAGTACGGCCTCAAGAAATAAATGCCCACAGCCAAAACACTGATCCTCTGGAAAAAGGCGATTCTTCCTGATAAGCAATAGAACCTAAATACTGAATGTAAACTCCACTGTAAACCCTATATGACTTCTGGATGAAGCCACGCTGATGGACAATCTTCAACTGGTATTTCACAGCCTCAGTATGTCAGATCTTGAAGAGATATCGTTCTTCAAAATCGATTGTCTGCTAAAACCCTAGGTTCGCAAACTTCAATGCTCAGAGCAAAAAGAAGACAAATTGAATAATCATAACATAAGAGTTTGATTTGTCTTTGGCAGTGAATATATAACCCCACTTGAAAAATTCGACCAAAACCTCTTTTTAATAATCATTTAAATAAATGATTAAATTCACCTTTTGGACTTAGGAAAAATATTTAATAATTGGCGCCCCCAGCATTAATGAATAAATACTTATTCATTATATTAATTATTTCACTTTATTATAAAGTATTAAAAATACTTTATAATACGCCATTATCATTAATATTTAAATACATTAATAAAGTGACTTTATAATATAAAGTCAAAATATTAATTATTTAATAAATCATTGAATACTCCATTATTTTTCCATCTGACCATCAAACTGATGAACTGGGTCGATTCTGAGCTATGCAGCTGAACCAGGTGCCCTGCCCGAAATAGTAGCTTCCACCTGTATGACTTTCTAAAAATAGCAAGTCTCTGAAAAACCTCTCTGAAGGATTCTGCGAAGGCCCAACCTGAAACAACTGCAAGAAAGCTGCTCCTGCACACTGGGTAACTGCCTCAATTGATCCTCTACACACAACTGTGAGCCTATGAGGATTGAAATAATAGGCTAACCACATATCCAGCTGCGCTGACTAGGAAGGGGACATCACAATACATATCATGAGAAATTGAATGACATGTTGGTAAGTGATAAATATATATTTAGACATATATATTGTGGTGATTGACAAATACAATGTATATTATTTATGAGAGTCCAATAATGATGCTTGCAGCAATTATTGTACCTTATAAGCAATTCTGATTCTTTAATATAAGAATGGACTTTTGAGCCAACTCACTTTTGCTAATACCCAATTGAGGATAGGGAGATTATGGAGGAAGAGGCGGGTAATTCAGTCACTTGATGGATGGCCCAAAGATGGGTAGGAAACCTTGAGGGATTCCACTTGGAGACTATTCACGCGCCCTTGGCACAGTAATTCTACCATCCTTCACTAGGGTTAGGAAAGAGGGAAGGACGAAAATCTATTCAGTACATAGATTTAGGTTAATCCCAAAAAGGGGACATTACATATAGACTACAGGAATTGGGTAGCCTCCCTATAAAATGCAATGCACTTGGTAAGAAAATTTCACGTGACTGATGACTCTAGCACGACACGTCCTTTGGTACCACGAGGATGAGGGAAGACTGGACCTCATGACCCCTTGCCTACAATAGGAAATAAAGAATAGGCTATGGCTCCTCGTCTAATTCTTTTAATGCTAAAAGAGGAAATGACAATATCTCTATTAATATGACTATTTATATGTTCTCTAATAGTCCTAACTCCTAATAGCTCTTCATCATAGTTCATGCTTATTCCTTTGTGGTTTTACTATGTGGTAGAAATTACTATATGGATATATCATTGCCATATGGCCATTATGGCTTGTACAAGGTGTTGGAATTTTGTAATATTTTATTCTAATTATAAATATAGCATTCTCTTTATTAAACAATTGGATATTTCAATTAATAAAGAAAAACATTGTAATCATTTGACATAACTTGATTTCCAAGCACTTGGATAATAATATTGACTATTTGAAAAATAATTGGCTCAAATTCTAAGAGTTTCCAAGATAATATAATTTTTTGTATTTATTTATTTCTTATGATGTCCTATGTTCTTGAAGCTTTTTGTAACTAAAATTTCATAAGTTATAAACTTTTCAATTTATCTTGCAACAAGGAAAGTCAAAATCTTGAAAATTTTGTCAAGTAGGAAATCATACCATCTTTGACTATATCGGAGACAATGTACACTTTTTGATTTCTCTGTTGACAAGAACAAAAAGAATAGAATTTATGAATACAAAAGTTAAAAGATCTCTACATATGATTGCATTTTCATTATTATTCTTGAGCACCCAAAAAATCAACTATGCAATTTTCATGCTTACTTCTACAGTTTTGAAGTCTAAGTCCACACCGACAACATACGCCCTGAGAACCAAAGAATTGCTTATTAATCAGAATAATTACAATCAAATGTCACCATTCTACTAAAATTAGTGGGGATGCACTAATAAATTGTTAAAACTACAAACATGATTACAATATACAAAATTGTTTGCAAGGCCAATAATTTGGTATTCCAAATCTTCGATATAGATATGCACTAATGTAAGTCTTTATATAGATAGCACCATCACTTGATTAAATAATTGTAACATTAGGTTTAAACTACACTGAATCCTATCATCCTACTTGTAGACTTTCTAAGATCTATTATAATAATAAATAGAACATTAAAACATTAATAGGCTAATTTTGTAAAATTCAACAACACAAGGGAAGTTGCACATTCCTTTTACAATATTCAGTTAATTCAAAAGCTTCATCTTAGATACATAATCGTACTTTGTTCACCAATTGTCAATCTAAACATGTATTGGTATGTTTAAGGCAACCACTACAACTATAATACTGGTAATCTTATGTATAGCCTTAAGTGTAGTCAACTACCTTGTAAGAAGGGATATTTGTGTTTAACTTATTGCTAGTATGATCTAAAATGAAAAGATTTAGTCTTTGGGATTAGGTGGCATACACCTTGCAATTATTAATGTTTGTATTTATTTATTAATTTGTATTTTAATGTGCCTATATGGAAAATGGGTATCCCACTTGATGTGGTATTCTTCACCACATGTAAAATGTATTATGATGTTTGTAAGAACATCTATGACATTGTAAAGATGCATAACAGATTTTATGACATGCATAAGAGCATGTAAGATGGAATTACGAAGTGGATTATAACTTTTGACCAACTTATAATATGTAAGAATGAAACATCATAGAGCATCATGCTAGAACATGAATAAGTCCAAAATCTAGTGCCCTATTCTGGTGGGTGGATATACTTAGAAGTTGGAATTTGGGTCAAGAATTTTGGGCACCATATTTTCCCATAGTTTGTTGGATCATGGTTTCTTGTTTGGGTTATAAAAAGATGCTTGGATTGGTGGTTTAAAGAAGCACATGTATCTGTAGGGGGTTATGTTGCCAAATTGACTCCATAAAGCCAATGGTTAGAGATCTCTTTTTTCTCCTAATAGAGCACTAATACTTCGCGTGTATTGTAACTATATTTGTTATTGATAATACCTTGAATGTGCTTTGGAGATTAGGTATTTTCTTGAAAGGGTTTTCCAAGCATATATCTTTTGTTGTGTTTTGTTCTATTGTTTAATGTGTGAATTTGTAACTATTGCATTGCTTATCTTGCTAAGTTAATGTAGGAATTGTTTTATTTCACTATGGTATCACAGTTATAGAGTTTTTGGTTCTAATGTTTTTGTTGGAATACTTCCTTTCATTTGGTATCAATGTAGTACCCCTCCGTTTATGCTATGTTTACTTTATATTATGTTTTAATTGGGAGCAATGCGAAATACTTAAGTCGCTTAAGGAAAACTCAAAGTAGTGTAACGTCGTTTAACCTAAGAATGTATGCAACTTATTAACATAGAATTAATACTTTTAAAAAAAAAAAAATTATTACACTTTTATATCACCTTTGCAACATTCTTAGGTTATTTAGACGGGGCATTACAGATTGGTATCAGAGCCCAGGTTACAAACACTGGATGCTCTGGGTAATCTGCCCATTAGGTTGACCTAGTACGTAGTGTCGCAACTGATAACCTTGGTTGAACAGTATCTAAGACTCATAAATTGTCTTGTGTAGGAACATGCCTAGGCGAGGAGGAAGAGGTCGTGGTAGAGGTAGAGGTGGAGGCCGTGGGCCAATCCCTCAGGTTACTCCCCCTCCTAGCCCTCACCATAGTGACCAAGCGAGCAGATGGGTCAGAGAAATGAGGGACAATCCCGAACAGTCAGCAGTAGAGGGTTCTCAGATACGTCCACTTTTAGAGGAGGTCCTAGCTCGTCTTGGACCTAGATAGGTAGATGAGCAGGAGGTTGTGAGAGAGAGGGATAGATCCCCTAGGAGAGTAGAGGACACAGTTCATCGGATGCTATCATCGCGGTCATATGAGGGATTTACTGAGAAACGTCCTCCCTACCTTTGATGGTTCCGGAGGAGGACTAGAGGGAGACCTGCTACTAGATTTGGGTAGATGCTTTGCCATGCACCCTTACGGTAGCAATACCCGTGCCAGATGCGCTATTATGCACTTGAGAGGATTCGCCTCTACATGGTGGCGCCTAGAGGAGCAGAAGCTCCACATTGATATTGGTTCTGTGTCTTGGGAGATGTTTCTCGAGAGGTTCAGAGCTCGGTTCCTTTCGGAACACTGGAGGCAGTGTAGGGCTGACGAGTTCCATGATCTACGCCAGTTAGCTCTTTCTGTAGAGCAATACGAACGTAGGTTCTATGAACTCAAGCAGTATGCTGGTATTGGCGATGATGAGCCTATGCTAGTACATCATTTTATCAGGGGCTTAAACGCCCGTATCAGTGGTGGTGTCCGAGTCTTTGAGCCAAAGACATGGAAGTCGCAGTGGAGAAGGCTCGCATAGTTGAGGAGAACCTTATTATGGATTTAGGTGGGCATACAGGAGTGCAGATTGGGAGTGCTTCTGCAGCAGGTTTTAGTCCACGAGGTGGACAGGCACAGACAGGTGGTTCTTCCAAGAACCAACAGACACCCACAAAGGGTGGGCAGCAACAAAGAACACCTCAAAAGAACAATAACCCTCAACCACAACAACAAAACAGTCCTCAGTCAGGAAAGGGTCGTAACTGGTGGCGCAATAAGCGCAATAGGCAGGATCAGCCTGCGCAGAGTGCTCAGTCTACCGTGAGTAGGGGTAGTTTTCAGCAGTCCAATGCACCTTCGGGTGGCAGAGGATTTGGTAGAGGCACAGGCACAGGTTGTTATTCTTGTGGGCAGCATGGGCACATAGCTAGGCAGTGTCCGATGAGAGGCTCTACTGGTTATGGGCCTCGACCTACAGTTTCAGAGCCTACGATGGGCGATGCAGGACGAGCTCATACAGTATATGCAGCGGTTAATGACCGCCAAGCCGATCACCAGAATACGGTGGTCGAATCTTCAGGTAAGTTAAATGGTGTTAATGTATCTATACTTTTTGATTCTGGAGCCACTGACTCCTTTATTTCACCGTCCATTGTTGACCGTTGTGGTCTTGTGGCGGTAAAACAAGGTGGTAAATGGCAAGTTGAATTCGCCTCTGGGGTGAAGGTAGCAGTAGATAACTTAGTACATAACTGTGAACTTAAAATAGGTATGTTAACTACCTTAGTTGATTTATATGTTACTCCCTTAGGATCGTATGATATAGTACTAGGTATGGATTGGTTAGCATCTTATCATGCTATGATTGACTGTCGACTTAAGACAGTTAGTTGCATTGATGATTTAGGTGCGAAAGTGGAAATCGTAGGTATTCAAAGACCTATCTCTTTGCGGATAATTTCTGCTATGCAACTAAAGAGATGTCTTCGTCAGGGATGTCAACTGTTTGCAACAACAGTTACCGATTTAGATGAGGGTGAGAGTCGAGAGGTATCTCTTGATGATCATCCTATCCTTAGGGAATTCGCAGATGTGTTTCCCGATGACATTCCTGGAATGCCACCGAAGAGGGATATCGACTTTAGAGTTGACCTGGTTCCTGGAGCTGAGCCTATTTCTAGAGCTCCTTATAGAATGACGACTCAGGAGTTAGAGGAACTTCGTATTTAGTTAGAGGAACTTTTAGAAAAGGGTTTTATTCGTCCAAGTGTATCCCCTTGGGGAGCACCTGTCATCTTCGTAAAGAAGGACGGATCTCTTAGGCTGTGCATTGACTATCGTCAATTGAACAAGGTTACGATTAAGAATCGTTATCCTTTGCCTAGAATCGATGATCTTTTTGATCAAGTTAAGGGAGCTAATGTGTTCTCTAAAATTGATTTGAAGTCCGGTTATCATCAATTACGTATAGCTGAAGCAGACATTCATAAAACCGCTTTCCGAACTCGTTATGGGCATTACGAATTCACAGTAGTACCCTTTGGGTTAACGAATGCACCTTCGGTATTCATGAGTTTAATGAATGGTGTATTTCGTACATACCTTGATCGTTTTGTCTTGGTATTTCTCGATGACATTTTAGTCTACTCGAGGAACATGAAGGAACATGAAGAACACTTGAGACAGGTATTGCAATGTTTAAGAGAAAACCAATTGTATGCAAACCTGAAGAAGTGTGACTTCTTTCAATCTGAAATTAAATATCTCGGACACGTGATATCAGGAAAAGGTATTGCTGTGGATCCTTCAAAGATCCAAGCCATAGTTGATTGGCCCGCACCTACTAATGTAGGTGAAATTCGTAGTTTTATGGGTCTAGCTGGCTACTATAGACGTTTTGTAGAGGGTTTTTCTAGGATCGGTCATCCTATTACTTCTCTTCAGAGGAAAGGGAAGAAGTTTGTTTGGACAGAACAGTGTCAGTTAGCTTTTCAAACACTTAAAGAAAAGTTAACTAATGCGCCTATACTTATTGTTCCTGATCCTACTAAGGATTTCGTAGTTTGTGCGGATGCATCCTTAGAGGGTTTGGGAGCAGTCTTGATGCAAGATAGGCGTGTGGTTGCTTATGAGTCTCGCAAACTCAAGGACCACGAATTAAACTATCCTACTCATGACCTAGAACTAGCTGCAGTAGTACATGCATTAGTTCGTTGGAGACATTTTCTATTAGGTCATCGCTTTGAACTTCATACCGATCACCGTAGTTTGCAATACATTTTCATGCAACCTAATTTGAATGCTAGGAAAAGACGGTGGATGGAGTTCTTGTGTGAGTACGATTTTGAAGTAAAGTATGTTCAAGGCAAAGAGAACGTAGTGGCTGATGCTCTTAGCCGACGTCGACATGAGATCTCTGCTACTACTCTTGAAGTAGATTTGAAAGGTCAAATAGTAGCTGCACTTCCTACTGATAGATTATATCAGGAAGTGAAGTCGGAGATCGAATCGGGTAGACCTTTAGAAGGTCGATTTGAAGGTTATGTTCTAGAATCGGATGGTATATTACGACATTTAGGTCGCATTTATGTACCTCATGTAGAGAGTCTTCGTACATTAATCATGACTGAAGCTCATCGAGCTCCGTATTCAGCTCATCCAGGTGTCAAGAAAATGCATGCCGATCTTAGGCAATTGTATTTCTGGCCTGGTATGAAACGTGATATTGCTGATTATGTATCGAGATGTCTTGAATGCCAGCGAGTTAAAGCTGAGCATCATCATCCTGCTGGATTATTGCAGCCACATCTCATTCCCGAATGGAAATGGGATATTATATCCATCGATTTTATTGTAGGGTTACCTACGTCATCACGTCGACATGATGCCATTATGGTAACTGTTGACCGTTTGACTAAAGTAGCTCACTTTTCACCTGTACGTTCGTCATATAATGCTTCATCGGTAGCTAGGATATTCATGGAGGACATCGTTAGATTGCATGGAATTCCTCGTAGGATCATATCGGATAGAGATCCTATATTCACTTCAGCCTTATGGACTTCCTTGCAACGTGCATTAGGTACACAGTTGAACTTTAGTTCAGCTTATCATCCTCAAACCGATGGTCAAACTGAAAGAGTTAACCAAATATTAGAGGATATGCTTAGGATGTACGTAATGGACCAACAATCACGTTGGGAGGATTACTTGTACTTAGTAGAATTCGCTTATAACAACGGATATCAGAGTTCCATAGGTATGCCACCATATCAGGCATTATACGGTCGTCCTTGTCGAACTCCACTTAGTTGGGATCGACTAGAGGATAGAGTGTTGCTAGGACCTGAGATGCTTCGTGACATGGAGCAACAGGTTGACCGTATTAGAGAGCATTTAATTGCAGCTCAGGATAGGCAAAAGAAATATGCCGATGCGCATAGGATTGATCGACAGTTCGCTGTTGGTGATAGAGTGTTTCTTCGAGTGCGACTGCGAAAGAGTCCAATCCGTTACGGAAAAGGCTCTAAGCTTGCACCTCGTTTCGTAGGACCATTCGAGATCTTAGAGAGAATTGGTCCTGTGGCATATCGACTCGCCTTACCACCTAGTTTGTCTTGTATTCATGATGTTTTTCATGTGTCAGTACTTAGACCTTATCATCCCGACATATCTCATGTACTTGATTGGAATGCGTTACAGGTAGAGGACGGGCAGCTGGCTTTGGAGCCCGTGGCCATTCTTCAGCACCGGACGCTCGGTCTCAGGGGTCGAGACGTTGATCAGGTGAGGGTCCAATGGGATCCTAGCTATGAGGCTTTGGCTACCTGGGAGGATGCGACACGCATGAGGGAACTTTATCCCTATCTGTTCGCAGGCTTTCAGGAGCAAGCCTGATCCTAGGGGGGGAGGATGTAGTACCCCTCCGTTTATGCTATGTTTTCTGTTGATACTTTCTCATACTGTTAGACTTTTTTGTTTTGTTGGATACTTGGATCGCTGATTTTGAGCGATGATGGATTATTGTGTGACATGATGATACTTTGTGTGATGTTTATTGCTTTCAGACATGATATGATTTAGAGTAGATGATTATTTTCTGTTGACTATGGATATGCATATGCTTATGATGGACTAACGACATGTATTGAGTCAGTCTTCTGTGAGTGTATTGGTGTGGAGAACAGAATCGCATCACTCGCTTGCGAGTGCCCTGCGATATCTGTGATTTTCTCCGCACGGTGTGCCTGTTTACTGCTTTATATTTATATGCATGTATGTACATTGTTTGTTTGGTTGCAGGACTTGCAGGTACATGACACCGACTCCACCTGTGTAATCAGGTCTGAGCGTGTCAAGACTCAACGGAAAATGTTGAATGGGAGATAGTAGTTAGGTTAATCCTAGTTCGGTCTTTAACCCTAGTCTTAGTACAAGGTCAGTTTTTCAGTTTTGAGTTGTAAGTTGTGATGTGTTTCTGTTGGTTAAATTATTTTCGAAAAGGTAAATGTTGGTTATTTTAATGTTAATTATTATGTTTATTTATTGTTTTTAATTTAATATTTAAATATGATTGAAATTTATTTATTTAATAATTTAATACATTAGTTAGTTTAATTAGTTAAATAGTTGATCTTTAAAAGGATTTAACTATTTAATTAAATAAATTAATTAATTAGATTAAATTATTAAGTGCATAAATTATATCGTGTTTAAATAAATTAGAAAATAAATTAAATTAGAAAATGCATGTAAAATAAAATTGTGATTGAAAATTAATTGTTAGTATTTAAATAAAATGCATGCAAATTAATTTGTAAAAATTTTAAATTAAATAAATAAATAAATTGCATGCAAAATTTAATTGGCAAAAACTTGCCGAGAAAGGGAAGATATTTTGAAAACCTCTTCTCGACAAGTGTGCCAGTGCTTTTATGAGGTTGTTGGAAATTTGGTTACGGAGAGGTTATTGTGGATCTCGGGAAATTGTACGGGGTTATTCTATTGCCTCGAGGAAAATTTTTCTGGGCACTGGCAAAATTATTTCTCTGTGTGTAAAAACCCAAAATTTCTTAAGAATTGGTATTTTTCTCTTTGTTTGGGGTTGTTATCTCTTTTAGAAGATCTTTTAAAGAATCTTGGTGGTTGGAAATTGGTTATTTTTCTTGGATTGGCTTTGCGGGAAAGATTCGGAAGCTACAGGCAGGATTTCCTACAGTCAAATTTAAGCACAGGAATCCAGGTAATCTCCTGGTGAATTCATTTATTTTGTTTCTCTTTAAAAAAAAAATATATACGAAAATGAAATTTGAGTGCAATTTATACCTCTAAAAAAAAATATATTTGCTGTATTTATATTGTGAGAATTTAAAAGAAAAGAATAAAATTTTTGTATCTTAGTTTTGTTGAAATTATTGTCCCTTTTAAAAAAAAATTCCTGAACAGAAATAGAATTTCTTAAATTTCTGTAGAAGAAGAAGATTTTTTTTCCAGAAAATGAATTTGATGATTTAAAAATTCATTTGTTATTTTATTAAAAAAAATATATATATTATGCAAAAAAAAAAAACTGTGGAAAATTTTGGAATGTTCATTAAAGAATTTGGAAGTAATTTATTTTTTATTTTTAAAAAAACAAGAAAGAATGAATTTCGTCATTTTTCCGTCTGTGAAAGAATGAATTTCGTCTATTTTCCGTCTGTACGGAAACCCTGGAATAAAATTTAAAAAATATATATAAATAAATTTTTATTTTTAAAGTTTTAGGGGAGGGCCGAAACCCTCCCCCCATGTTTCATGGTGGCGCAGCCATCACCATGGCTGCGCACAGCAGCCAGTGGCTGCTGGGCGCAGCCGTGGAGAGGGCCGCGCCCTTTCCATTACGCTGCGGCTTGTTTCTTTCGAAATTTTATTTCATTTGAAAAGAATTTCAAACGCGTTTTTTTTATTGTATATTATGAAAACGCGATTTTATAATATTAAGATTTAATAAATATAAACCAATTTATAATTTAGTGTTTATAATTATTATAATATATTTTTATAATGTATTATATATATATATATATATACATTTTCAAATTAAATTATTTATTTTAATATGTTTATTAAATTTGTAAAGTGCACAAAATATAATTGAATTTATATTGAGTTATTTTCATAATTTATTTATTATGATAGAATATTTATAATTAAATTGTTCAGACAGTCTCGAATTTATAAAGTTTATGTTTATACGTGTGGATATGATTGAGCAAAGTATAGATTTTTATTTTCGTATTGAATGGGAAATTAAATTTAATTCTAGATGATTTGTTTTGTATAATGTATTTTGGTTTGATTGGATTTAATAAATCCGAAAATTAGACAATTACAATTCCTAATTTGTTATTTCAAAATCGTGTTATCTTTTGTTGGGCAAATGGGGAATTTTATGTGTTAATAAGTCTTCCAGATCGTTTGTAAATGAGGGGATTGTGATTATTAAAATTATTTTTTTTGAAATAGCTAAGGTTGTATACATGGTGTTTGTGTGGTGTTTAGACACCTGAATTTTTAAGGACATAGTTATTGTTGTTCGTTTTGTAAAGAGTTGAAATTTCTTGTTGTACATCTTTATACCTTGTCAACCTTAGTCATGAAAATCTAGTATCCTTGTTATGTGTAGGGGAGTGGCTAGTTGTAAGGGCCGACACACAAAGTGGTGTCAGGGTAACTTACAATTAGTTAAGTAATTCAGTGAAAACTAAAGAAACACAATAGATAGATTTAAAACATTTAAATAAGATATGCATGCCTCGCTTATGACTCATAAGCTTCTACAGTTATGAGTATAAGTCGAGAAGGCCTGGAATGGCAAATTGTTGTCTCGTTTCCTTAAGGGACATCCGATTCCGCAACTGTATGCAATAGGGGCCGGGTTTCGTAAGAGGTTACCAGGGTAACCCAAGGATTGGGGGCCGGGACCTAGGAAGAAACACCAGGGTAACCATTGCATCGTTGTGATGACACTCCACCTAGAATAATAGTTAAACTTTGTGTTTGTGATTTAAATCAATAGTCAAATCTGGAAGCAATGTAACCAATAGTTTGTATGTACTAGTGTCTAGGGTTAGTAGATTTGGTCTAGGTAGCCTTATTACTATCTCCTAGCACGGGGGGTGGACCTACGGGTACCACATGGTTGGGTGGAACGTGCACCTTACTCCGTTGGGTCCCCAGTTCGATTGTAGCATTGAGCGCTTCATGGATGGAGAGCTCGCACATGGATTCCTTCTATTTCTTCATCATTGTATATTGTAAAACTTGAATTGTAAAAACATCCCTCAATTGTATAAGAGGTGATCATTTGTAAAATTGTAACTGTTATTTGAACTATCTCATCAGATGGATGAGCAATGTAATATCTTATCAATGCAATGTATGGAAACGTATTTGTACCTTATTATATCTTGTAAGAGAATTTAAATTATTATGCAATGTTTACTTTATATTATGTTTTAATTGGGAGCAATGCGAAATACTTAAGTCGCTTAAGGAAAACTCAAAGTAGTGTAACGTCGTTTAACCTAAGAATGTATGCAACTTATTAACATAGAATTAATACTTTAAAAAAAAAAAATTATTACACTTTTATATCACCTTTGCAACATTCTTAGGTTATTTAGACGGGGCATTACAATCAAAGCCTCATTTTAGGCTGTAGGAGGGGTGCCTACCTTATAATATCAGTCTTTGTTTGAGTGGAAGTTCTATATAGGTCATCTATTTTTAGACACAAAGACTGACAACAAGATGAATATCAAGATTCAATGACACAAGATTTTATTAGTTGTTAAGGCTCAAAAATGGATTTCAATTGCATGCATGGATCCATGGGCTACATGTGCTTGCAAAGGTGGATTCATTAATTGCATGTTGTAGATCGATAATGTTTTGGACCTGTCTGACTAGAATCATTGCTTGCTTATTGTTGCATGTTGCAAACCCATGGTGTTTTGGAGCTGCATGGTTGGGTACATCATTTGCATGCCATTGCATGTTGTGGATCCATGGTGTTTTGGACCTACATGCATGAATACATTAGTTACATGTGGTTGTGTGGGTAAATTCATTGGTTGCATGTTCAAAATTCATGGTTATTTGAGTATATCCGTACCTACATGTGTTGGATTTATGGAGTTTTTGGTTTGCATGTGGTTGCATGTTGCGAATTCATGATCTTTTGCATTTGCATGCACACACTGATGTGGATCTATGATAGTTCATCATTTCGAATGTGGATCTAACGTTTTCAAATTGTTGGGTGTTTCAGATGTGTTAGTGGATTCAAATATGTATGTTTTTTAGGTTTTACATTTAATCAAAACAATGGCATTGAAGATTTGTGGAAGATTGTTTTTCAGATTTTGCAAATTATATTGTCACTAAGCGGAGGCTATATCAATCAATCATCAAGTCATAGCCTTGGAGAATTGTCACACAACAATAGAAGAGAAAATTAAGCAACATAAGGCACCATATCATACTTAGTACATTTCATACCAATTATCTACAAATCATACCCACCTTATACAAAGATCACAACATTCCACTTATATTCTTGCCATAGCATACAAAACCATCTACTACGAAAGGTAAGGTTTATGTAATGTCTCTTTTTCGGTCCATTTTAACAGCTTTGAAAACCTCCAACTTTCTTGGAGAGCGCCAACTTTACTAGAAAGGTATTCTAACAATGGTAGAGAGTTCCTAGAGCCAACCCAAGAACAATTGTACTTTTTGTATGTAGATTCAAAATTTTGGGAGCACTCCATACTTCTTGGAGAAGTTTGTCATCTTGGGAGAATGTCAACTTTTGCATAGGTGGATCTTATGCACTTAAGATTTTGGTGGTGTGGTCAAAATTCATATTTTGAGCAATTTAATATTTTATCTAACTTTGCTAGTTTTTGCAAAAAATAATTAAAAAATTAAATGATTAAATATTTAAATAGTTGTAAAGTGGAAAATTAAAAGACAACTTATATTTAATTATTTAAAAAGAGGTTTTTATAAGGAGACATAAAAGTGACTTATTTTTGGGCCCAAAAATAAAGTTGAATTAAAAGGTGACTTAAGCAAGAAATTAAAAGGTTATCAAAAATAATATTCTTTTATTCTTTAAAAAGGTATATAAAGAAGAGAATTGAAGATAAAAAGACATTCTTGGCTATAAAAACCCACTCTACTTTTTTTTAAAATTTTGCAATGTTGAAATGCCTATGCAATGTCTTCAATACTTTCTAATCATCAACATCTCGAAGTGGGCAAGGTGAGAGCAGACGGTGCTTCCAACCACACAAATATTCTAAATGATTGCAATTATAAAATGATATGGCGGCAAGCCAACCAAAATATGTAAGCGATAGAGCCAACGTAATCAACATCTCTTAAACGAATTGCATAAAATGCAATGCAAGTTGCTGGCAGAATCTCTAAGCTTAACTCGAACCAAAATGGTCAGTAATGCCATCTTGTTCAATGCCAAAATGGGTTGAATGATATGTAATAATAACTGGCAGTAAACCATCTAGTTTTACAATATGAAATGCGAACAAATGATAACTCTTCAGTGGTTTAACCATCTGAAGTTTACAAAATAGATATGAATGCATACATATTGAATCCTCTAGCGGTACTACCATCTGGGGTTTACAAGATTATCATGAAATACATTTCAAAACAACATGACATAGGATATATTGTTGTTATTAATCTGATCTAAAGTTCTGATTATAAAATTAGACTGTTGCAATATCGAAATGAAGCCAAATAACATTGATAAATCAATATAATTGCATACCCAACTAAAGAATACCTCATAAGGATGATGTAAGGTGCTAATGCAAGACTGATATCACTCTGATTACTACTTATACACTGTCAAATTAGACTAATACACCGCTGATAACTCGCTTAAACACCATCCACACAGTTGCAAACACTACCTAGATGCATACCAACACAACCAAACTAATCTTACTGATCTCTATGACTGTTACAACACTGAAAATCATTGGTAAACATAACAGAACAGAAAAATGATCACTCAAAAATTCATAACTAGCATGCCTAGTACACCACCCAACACATATGAGTTGGTAAACCACATGAAAGTCACTCCAAAACATCCACTAAACACACCCAAACATACTATAAGAATATTATATCAGGCTAATAAATAAAATCAGACATGAACAAGTCTAAAACAAAGAAATAATGCTGCTAGTACAACAAGTACAATAGGTACAAATTTCATAAAAACACACCATTAAGCAATTTTTAATGGATCGGCCCTTCAACAAAATTGCATCAATAACATTTAGCAATCAAAACTTCCTCAAATTGCATCAAACATTTCAATTATCAACAACAAATTGGGAAAAAACTTAGCATTCAACACAATGGTGATTTACGGATGAAATCACTCAACTAGCTAGGAGGGTTTTCATCCTTAGAAAAATAGAGAGAACTCATGTTCTTTCACCGAAGCAAATGAAAAGAATAAGCAATAACCCTTCTCCTCAAAACCCAACCTCCTTTTACAACCTTTTTAGAGCTATTTTAAGAAAAAACATTTTTTTGCTTTTTTGCTATCTTTTCAAAAACAAAAAGTTCTTTTTTCTTTTTCATTGATTTTTGAAAAAATAACTTCCCTTAATAAAATAAATTGACTTTTCTGAATTTTTTTAATTCAATATCACTTTCAAATCTCCCTAAATCAATGTCACTTTTAAATAATAACCTTTAACTCACTTGTACCCCATATCTAGAGCTGACACTTTTATGCCCTATTTTAAAAATACTTTAAGACATAGACCACCTTTATTTAAAATAAATATAAGTTGCCTTTATAAGATAAAGTCATCTTAATATAATTTAAGTTATTTATTTAATTACTTTTATCTACACATCCCAAAGTCTTAGGATTAGGAGCTTCTAAGGATGTTGGAAATCTCCAAGAATTGTGGAATGCTCCTAGAATGTCAAACTACATCTAAAAAAACTATTGGAATCCTTTAGTCTCGTGAACTCACTACCATTGTCAAAATTCCTTTTTGAATAAGTTAGCATTCTCCAAGAATATTGGAAATTTCTAACAATGTTGGAAAAGACCAAAAAAGTGACATTAAATTGGTATTTTCAATTTCATAAATGTAATGTCCCCTAGTAGGGGTATGCCTGAATTTGCTCTAGAAGTAACAATTCCAACAATATAAAATAGTATTCTAAATTAAATCACATCAAATTTATTAAACTTAAGAATAAGTGAACAATTAATATAAATAGCATTGCCATATTGGTCTAGTCTATAGTTTCATCCCCCATGACCAATCGTAGAAAGGATTGGAAAGGAAAGCATGATACGGTGCTCGGAATATGTTCATCACAATTAAGCCCAAGAGCGCAGCAATCACCCCTTGGCCCCAAGTGGCAGGAACTTTCATTACCATCCAACATGAGGTTGGTCTACTTACATTGTGAAACCCAAGGACTATTCATCACAATTAAGCCCAAGAGCATGGAAATCACCCCTTGGCCCCAAGTGGTAGGAACTTTCATTGCCATCCAACATGAGATTGGTCTACTTACATTGTGAAACCCAGGGACTATTCATCACAATTAAGCCCAAGAGTGTGGCAATCACCCCTTGGCCCCAAGTGGCAAGAAATTTCGTTACTATCCAACATGAGGTTGGTCTACTTACATTGTGGAACTGGTCTGTTGTCTCCCCCTATCGTGTTCCCTCGATAATCCATGCCTGATTTCTTATACAAAACTAATAGATTAAATCAGACGAATAATTACTAATAAGGATTAATAATCGTTGTAAGCATCATTATTGCATGATCGTATATAATACATATATATATTTCATATAAATAGATATATATAATCATTTCTAATTAATTTCAAGACTTATAATAATCACTTTGCATGAATGTATATATATATATATTTAAACTTACTTCCCAATTATATGTTTGCCAATAATATTTATTCCAAGAGATTTATTCCTTTTTTCCAATCTGCTGTTTTTATCCAGATTAATTGATTTCCATTCATCCTTCATTGATCTCTTTCCATGATGCCTTTTGCAAATAATTTGACCTCCTTTATATATCCTCAAATGAGAGGGAGACACACCTCTTCATTGAGGCTTTTACCTTGCAAGGAATACATCCCTTCATAAATCAAGCGCTGCCTTTTATGGTTTAAAACATATTTATTTACCTATTTGTTTGGGCTGATCGCTGCCCTTAATAATATTAATCATAGTTGAAAAAATAACCAATTGCAAAAACTCGGCAAGCCCGGAAAATACGGTATGGAAAAAACTCGGCAAAAACTTGGCAACTTAAAAAATTGCTTAAGCTTCATTAAAAACATATTTTTTTTGCAAAATTCAATGATAAGATGCATCCAATGAGTCATTAAAATGAGTACATAGAAGAAACAAGCTGAGTCTAGTTATATATGATTGATTTGAAAGAAAATTAGATACAAAATCGCATCCCCGTGTGGAATGCTCAATTCATTGATACTGATAGTCTGAAACAAAATGAAAATAGCAAATTGTTTTTGTAAAACTGAAAGTCTAAAAGTAAATACAACTTTAATATATTTTAGCTTTTACAAATTCACATCTTCCTTTTCCCATGTCTAGTACTTCTCACTACAAGAGAGGGTGTAGTCGTAGGCATCTGCTGTGGCTGCTCAACTTCCATCCTGGATGTAGATCCTACTGCTGGTGGCTCTGGCACTGGCAATGACTCCTCCTCAGGATCATCCTCAATGTCATCCAATGAGAATGCAAATCCACCCCCCTCCTCCATTACCTATCGCTCAAAGTCATAGATCTCATCCTCGGAAAACAATGGAGGTTGCTCATCTCACCCTGTCCAATCATTGTATGGATCTATCTCATCCAAATCAATTCGATTATCTGATATTTCCTTAACCTTTTTTGTGCACAACCGAAGATTATATTGCACATATACAAGGTCATTTAGGCGTTTTTGAGCTAGTTTGTTCCTTTTCCACCCCAATTTGACCACCAAACATCTACAAAAAAAAAATTTAAGAGTTAGAAGAGAAATTAGAAACTTAGAAAGGAAAGTCAAAACTCAAAAGTTAAAACATATTTTATCAAATTATCAATATTTGTAACTTGTAACTTGTAAATTTCAAGTTTTATACCTGGTGGTTGATTGTGTATTGCTCTCTTTGCTAGCTTTGAAGAGAAGAGTGCACCCCTTTTTTCTCTATAACTTTGCAATTCATTAACAATGAGGTCTGCCACCTCAAGATCGAGTGACATCCTCTGAATGCAATTAGTGAGGCCCTGCATAACCTCTCCAATAGGATCTGAGTAGGTGCCTTAATGGAAGAAATGAGGGTTCAAGAAGTACCCTACTGCATGGATGGGTTGGTGGAGTTGATGGTTCCACCTCCTATCGATAATCTACCAAATGGGATCAAATTTGAGGCTGTCCCCTTTATAATAATTTTTTATAGCCTCCCTGGCCCTATCCATGGCCTCATAAAGATATCCCATTGGGATTTTATCCCCAACCACCAAGCTGACCACTCTAACCAAGGGCTCCAACACCTACAAATTACAATATAAAAATGCAAAAAGATTATAGTTTCAAATTTACAATGAAAGACATTAAAAAATTTATTCAATTTTAATTCAAATTCAAAGTTTTGAAATTGAAGTTACCTTCACAATCTCTGCAGCCCTTTGTGCAAATTGAGCATCAAACACAATTCTTGACACCTTATCTCCTTTTGGCTTCTTCGAATAGGTTGAGTCCCTCCATGGATGACTCACAAACATTTGTTTTAAAGCCGTCAAAGAACCAAGAATGCTTTGCAACGTTAAGAAAACCGTTGCAAACCTTGTGACACCTGATCTCACCAATTCTTTCCCATGGGTGTGCTCCCTCAACAAGTGAAGAACACAAGGGTGATTGTAGATATATTTAGTGATCCTCCTCGTGTCCTCTACAATTTCTGTGACCCAATCTAGTTTTCCTATGTCCTCCAAAAGAAGGTCAAGGACATGGGCTGCACAAGGTGTCAAAAAGGTGAGGGGTGTCTATCTTGGAGGAGTCTTCCTACTGCCACATATGTTGTTGCATTATCAGTTATGATTTGCACAACATTTGCAATCCCCACCTCCATGCAAACTTCCTCCAACATCTTAGCCAAATTTTCTACACTTTTTACAATGTGGGAGGCATCAATTGATTTTAAGAACACCACCTCTTCTTTGTATGCAACCAAGAAATTAATGATGGTACAGTTTTTTCCATCCATCCACCCATCAAAAAGAATAGAGCAGCCATATTGTTTCCATTTTTCTTTTTTCTCGTCTACTACTGCCCTTGCCCTTTTAGTTGCATTAGTAAGCAACCTACAAGTACAAAGTGAAATTAAGTACACAATTTTAATTTGTAAACAAAAAAATAGCTTAAATTCATCATAAATTAAATTTAGAAAACATAAATTTTAAAGAACATAAACTAACCTCCCACTCAAGTCCGTGCAAAAAGGCACCTTGTTGCCTATTCCTGCAACTGTCAACGTAGTGACCAAATTCTTCCAGTAAGGAGAACTCGCCACATTGAAAGGGATATTGTTAAAATACCAAAAATCTGCACAAGCAATGTCTACTTGCTCATGCACCTCCCTATTCCACCTAGTCGCCTCTAAGGAAGGTTGTACACCAAGTGTGTTTCTAGGCACGAAATAATCATGCAATCGTGTAGGTCCTACGACTGCCCCTAGTGCTCTACTAGAGGTAGATGAAGGGATGGAGGTGGTGGTGGGTTGCCTTGACCTTCACACACATGGACCACAAAGAGAGCCCACTATCTCCTGAGTAACATCATAATCATCATCTGACTCAATTGGAGCACCTTAAGAAGAGGCTATGGTTGCTTGCATTGCTGCTCTTGCCTTCTTTCTTTGCACCTTTTTTTCTTCTGCAGCTGAAAGTATGGCATTCATATGTCTTTTTCTTTCTTTTGTGGTTTTAGGACATTCCCTAGCATCACATTGAGGGATGCCTGCAAGGTGGAACTTGAGGAAATTGATGCCTCCATGTAATACTTTTTCACATTTAATGCAATATACTGTGCTAGGTAGGGGTCCTAGATAAGGATATTTCCAGGCACGATCTCTAGCTCCTGGAGGACGAGTGCCTACAAATCCCGTAGGCACAGATGGGGCAAAGCCTGAGGTAGAAGGAAGTTCAAAAGCCATTATCAATTAATTATTAACCTACACAAAGTGAAAGCACAACTTGTTAGTTTTTGATAAAAAATTTAAAAACAAGCTAAATTAGATTAAATCAAAAGAAATTATTTTAAATTACTAAAAATCTAAACTAATCTAAGATTCTAAACATTTTTCATAACAAAAAAATTGGATTTTAAAAAAAAAAAATAATAACTAGGGTTTCAAAAAAATGTGAACAAATGTAAAAACTCTGAAAATTACTTCAAACCAGTGTTACGAGACTCGCCCAAACTCGCCAGGACTCGGCGAGTCCCAAGCCGCGCACCCCTGGCTGAGTCCTGGGAGCGTGAGCGCGGACGCAGCCACATCCAGCCTTGTCCAGGCCGGACTCGCCGGACACACCGTGTCCAGGTGAGTCCCGATCCCTGGATTTGGCCAGCGGCAGCAAGCCAAAAAGCCAATAAAAAAACAAAAAATGAAAGTTTAAGTTTGTTTTTATTTTGTCTTATATTATCTCCCCAACCCTAAAAGCAACCTCATTTCATTCATTTGGCAAAATAGGAGGAGAAAAGAGGGCAACCAGCAAGCTGTTGAAGACAAATCCAGAGTCATATATCATTTGGGAAGCTTCATACCAACAAGGAGGTGCATTGAGAGCTCATTACCAGTGATTGGGAGGAGTTTGCATTGCATTCCAAGCCAAATCTAAGAGGTAAGTTTGATTTTAATTGGTTTTTTTTGTGTTTTTTTAACAAATAATTCATTGTAATTTGTAAAATCATTATTTTTTTGAGTTTGCATTTTTTTTACAAACCCTACTTACAACTTAAATAATTTTAGAAACCCTCCTTGTTATTGCAGCCACATTCATTTGCAAATCAAACCATATTATTATTTTCACTATGTCTCAAACCCCAGTCAGAAAAGACCCTGCTTGGAAACATGCTGAAATCTTTCCCGAAATGAAAAGAGGAGAAGCAAAATGTAACTACTACAAAACAATATATCATGGAGGCATAAATAGATTAAAATACCATCTTGCACGCATACCCATCCATGATGCAGTGGGTTGCACTGTAGCACCTCCTGAGGTTGTTCGTGAAGTGCGGGTGCAATTAGAAACTTTTGAAATGCAAAAAGAAATGAAAAAGAAATAGAGGCAGGATTTGGCGAGTGTTGGAGTTGGACAGGGACTTGGTGCTGTTGGAGATGCTTCTTCCATGCCTCCATACCGTCTAGTGCTAGTGCTTCTGCTTCTGCACCAGCTATACCTATGCGTACTCCTAGTGCTGGTGGCGTTGCTACTGCTAGTGGTAGTGGCAGTATTAGCATTGGCCATAGAGTTCGTGAATCTAGGGTGGACTCATATTTTGTACCACGCACTACTCCTGGTTCCCAACCGTCGCTTGAGAGCATGGGTTGGAACAAGGACGCACATGATGCAGCAAAAAAGACAATTGCAGACTTTTGGTACTACTACACCATTCCCTTCCATGTAGCCAGGTAATTCTTTTTCGTTTAATTGTTTTAAAATTTATATTTAAATTTTAGAATCTAGATGTATCTCATTATTGAATTCAAATTTAAAGTTAAAAACTTAAAACTTTTCATTTTACAATACTTATGTAACTTATTAATTTATTTATGACATGTTTTAGGTCACTTTTTGGCAAAACATGGTTGATGCCATAACCATATGTGGGGCAAGGTTCAAAGCCCCTAGTGAAGATGAATTAAAGGGCCCACTTTTGACTCAAAAGGTGGCAGATGTGAAAGCACAATTAGAGGAGCAACGCGTGCAGTGGAGGAGGATTGGTTGCACCATCATGACTGATGGTTGGACCGATAGGAGAAATAGGACGCTGCTTAATTTCCTAGTTTCCTCCGGGGGTAATTGTACTTCCCTCAATGCATTGAAATTTGAATTTGATTTAGTGATTAATAATTTAATATGGCTGATTTATGTTTTTTAATTTATTGAATAATTGGTTTTGCTTATTTTTTCAGGTGACACCGTCTTCATGAAGTCCATTGATGCTTCTTCCCAATTCAAAAATGCCACATACCTGTGTGAGGCTATAGAGGAGGTGATAGCTGATGTGAGGGAAGAGAATGTAGTGCAAGTGGTGACAGATAATGCAGCAAATTATGTTGCTGCTGGTAGATTATTGATGGAGAGGCACCCTACTATATTTTGGACTTCATGTGCCGCCCATTGCATTGACCTCATGTTGGAGGATCTTGGCAAGCTCCCATGGATCAAAACATGTGTGGATGTAGCAAAAAACGTTTGCAAATTTGTATACAATCACACATGGGTGCTTAACCTTATGAGGCAATACACGGGGTTGAGGGAGTTGTCTCATCCTGCCATCACTAGGTTTGCAACAAATTTTATCATGATGCAATCCTTGATTAGGTCAAAGGCAGCTTTAAGGCGCATGTTTACTAGTGAGGAGTGGTCTTCCTCATCCTTTTCTACAAGCACTGTAGGGATTGCTGTGGCTGATTGCATTTTTTATGAGCAAGGGTTTTGGACACCAGTGGACGAGATTGTCAAGGTATAATTTAATTCTTTATTATGTTTTAATTTTTAATCATATCTTACTTTTATTTGTTTATTTTCGTTCACACTTATTTGTGAAACATGTTTGCACTTTGCAGTTTATTGAGCCCTTGCTAGTTCTCCTACGAGTTGTAACACCCCTCCATTTTGTGCTTTGTTAATCAAACAATGTTTTCTCTATGATGCCTTGTGTTTTGATTATGTTAATGATGTAAACTTCGTCAGTTAGTGATACTGTATTGGTGAAGGGGACGGGATCACATCACTCGCATGCGAGCGACCTGCGATTCCGCGATTTCCTCTTCACGGTGTGTTTTATTATGTTATATGCATGTTCGACACTCGTGTTGTTTGCAGGATGCAGGTACAGGACATCGACTCCACCTAGTTCCGCAGGTCTGAGCGTGTCCCTTGTTCAATGGAAATCGATTGGGAGATAGTAGCTAGGTTTTTTCTGTGTCAAGCCACTACCCTAGTCTCAGTGTGTCGTCGGGTTGTAGTCGGGTTGGTTGTTATGTTGCCTTGTCTCCGTGTTCTTATTTAAATTCAAGTTAAATGGCTTATGTTGCTTAACTGCTGATTAAATGCTTTTGGTTGTAATGCTAGGAATATTAATTACTGTATTAATTAATTTAATTTAATTAATAAAATAATCTAATATTGGATTAGATTTATTTTATTGGTTAATTAAATTAATTGTGTGAATTAATTAAGTTATTCCTTGAATTAAAAGTGTTAAAAATATTTAAATTAGTTTGTGTAAAAAGAAGGTTTTAAAATATGTTGAATGCTATTTAGAAAATTGAAAATTGTTTAAGTTATTCAAAATTTCAAATATCTTCAATGCAATGACTTTGGGGTAGAAAGATATTTTCTAAAATAGTTGACTATTTTGGGGAAAGATATTTGTGAAGAGTTGAATTTGAAATTGAATTTAGTTTGAATTTGAATTTAGTTTAAAATTGAATTTGAATTTAATTAGAATTTGAAATTGAAATTGGAAATTGAATTAAAATTGGATTTGAATTTGAATTTGCAATTTAATTTGTATTGAATTTTAATGTGAATTTGAAACTTAATTTGAAGTGGATTTGAATTTGAATTTGGAAAATTTGGAAAAGAATATATTTTCATTTTAGGGTTTTCTTTCAAAAGGCTGATGGGAAAAATTGGTTGCAAAAGAAAAAGGGGGCTTTTGGATTTTTTTTTGGGAATGGATTCTTGGTTTGATTTTGGTGGAGAGGCTTGGAGGAGGCTAAGATTGTGGAGTTGAAAGAGTGCTTAAAAAATCTCCATTGTTGAAGCTTGCAAATTTTGGAGAAAACACAAGGTTCCATCTTTTCTCCCTTCATCTTCTTGCTCATTTTGAATGATTGAAAATATAATTTTAGATTCAATGGAAATTCATAGAAAAGCTCTTAAATTTGCTAAATGGTAGATAGATTTGGAAATTGAAACCAAACAAGAAATTTATACCAAGTTATTGAAAGAAAATCAAAGACAACTCAATGTTAGAACTAGATTTTGAAAACCCATTTTGTTGTTTTGAAATAAGTTCTATTCTTGAAATGGGTTTGGATTATTTTTACAAATTGAGTATGAAATCAAAATCTGGGTATATATATTTGTGAATATAACCATATATATCAATAAATGGATATACCCACAAATATATATACAAATATATTTGTTATACTTGAAATTTTGGATTTTGGGTAAAACCCAGGAGAATGCTCTGTTTTTTTGCCATATTCTGTGGTTGGTAAATAAATAATATAAATTTTATTTTGTTGGTTGTGGGGTAGGAGGTCAAACCCCACCGCCACCACGCAGGCCGCGGCCAATGTCGAAACCCTTGTTTCCCCGTTTTCTGAATCTGACTGTTTTTTGATAGTTTTGTTTGTATTTTGATTTTTTTGATGTTTTTGCATGAATAATAAAGAATGCGATTTTGCAAGAATTGAATAATAAATTCAATATAAAATGCTACAACTCCAATATTGATAGAAATACGAGATCTACTGATGGAAAATCATTTATTGAACTTCTGGACTTATTACAATAGAGATCCGATAACATGCAACAAAGGAAACAGCATTATTTTAATAAAAACCTGGTATTTGCAGCAATCTAAAAGTACATGAATGGTACGGCCTTCACAAGAAACTGCTTCTCCCTCAGTCTATCGATCTCAAACAATCCCAGTTACCACTGCGCCCCAGTTGATGAAGAGTAAATGCCAGAATAGAAGGCGTTTTGACCAAGATCAGAAATACGCCCTTTTTGAACTAGTACGGCCCTGCTGCAAGGTAGTACGGCTTTGTCAGCAGCAATTAATGAGAAGTACGGCCCTTCCTAGGATCTCCAGATCTTATTGAAATTGGCGCCTTGATGAAAGAAACTTCTCTGGATGGATTGCTAACCAAAAACCCTGAATATTTCTTGTCTGTGATGCTCTGTAATTTCTCCTGAATGAAGAAATCTCCTTGCCTGGCAATAAATCGGATGATATTTCACAACCTCTGAATTGCTTTCACTGGAGATGGCTCGTTCCCCAATGCTATGAGACTGAAACCCTTGGCTTCCGTGCTCTGGACGAAGACTTGCTCAAATTTCAATAATCAATGACATAATGGCTCGATTTTCCAAGCAAAGCCTTATACTCTTTGAAAAGTGCGAATTCCTTCAAAATAGGCATCATTAAAATAATTCGACTTTTCTTGTTTAACTTTTCAATAGTCTCAAGTCACAATTTTAATTATAGAATATAATTAAAAATGGCCCCTTCTATGATGGGCGACCCCTTCACTTAAGTTATAATATTAAAATATTATAACTTTATATTATATGCTCAATTAAATTAATATTTAATTAATCAATCAAATATTAATAACTCCCTCAAGAAACGTCCAATGCACGAACCGTCTGAAGCTGGCAAACCAGGGAGTGATTCTGCACGTGATCAAACTGTACTGCTAAAAATAGCAGGGGTGCCTCTCTGAGTGCCAAATACTGCTAAAAATAGCAACTCGGGCAAATGGTGTCTGAATGAGCCGGAACGAAAGCCAACTGGTAAAATTCCGACAACTGAAGCCAAGCCAAGCTCCATCAAGACCCTCTATCCATCCCATCAACCTACGAGGGTCGCATAATAGGCTAATCGTGAGCTC
>VDFB02036317.1:0-20353 GCA_007258455.2 Sequoia sempervirens
TGTTGTAGATTGTTCTAAATTGTGGGTGTTTGTAGATGGTTGTCCATATGTTTGTAAGGAGGGTAACATTTGCGATAGATGAAATGAGTGTCCAACACCATATTCACTTATTCCTTTGTCACTTATCTGTACTTCCTTGGTGAATTGATGTGAGAGTGGAGCCAATTGTTCTTCAACATTTGAAGGGTTAGATTGTGCCACCCTTATCTCTTGTGATTTTTGTTGTTTTGGAAGCCACTTTGAAATGAAGCTCTGTTGTTGCTCACTATCTATTGTGCCAACTTCTCTATTGTTAGGTATGAATGTATCCTGAGATATCTTCAATGTATGACAAGCTTGGGTGTCATTGTAGTCTGCTGTGATTGTTACCTCCTGTCCATTGACGGGAAATTTCAGGCATTGATGATAGGTAGAAGGTACTGCTTGCATATCATCTATCCAAGGGCATCCCAACAGTATGTTGTATGTCAATTCCCTATCTAAGACTTGGAAAACCACTTTTTGGACAATAGGTCCCACCTAAATGGGTAATATGATCAATCCTTTAGAGGACCTTTCTTCTTCATCATATGCTTTGATTGTGATTTTTCTTCTTGTATCAATGGCTTCATCTGAGTATCCTAGTGCACGAATCAGCTTTAAGGTACAAATATTTAAACCAGCCCCTCCATCTATCGGAACAGTTTACGATGTATATGGATAAGGTTTCAATATGGAAGGCGAGAATTATCACGGATGGGTGAGTGATACATCATCATCGTGGAAAGGCGTCGGTTTTAGAAGATGCCCACCATAGCTTGGAATTATTTTATAAGTTGATGATGCAGTAGTTGATACAGAGCTTGTTCAAGAACCTCTTTGTGTGATGGAAATCTTCAAAAGTTCAAGAATTGATATTTGTGCGATTATTTTCTAGTGATCGATGAGATTATATTGATTGGAGGAGGATCTGCGATGGGGATGGTCTCGATGCTCCTTTCAATATAACTTTGGATTATTAGCACTTGTTGGCTTTCTTTGGTTGGTACTCTTGTTTCCCTTTGAGTGTGATTACATTGATTTGGTTTTCAGATTTGTCCATATGTTGTACCAAATTGGTAGATGTAATGACATTGTTCTGATTGATTTGGTTGCATAACTCTTCATCCTCCTTGGTAGCGGAAAAACAAAGGATTGTTGTGTCATAAACATAACCAACGTTTTTACCTTTGGTGTTTGCGGAAGAAGATTCTCCCTTCTGATAATTGGGTAGAGGATTTTTGAATGTTGTATGATCTTTGTTTGTTTGAGGGCCCTCTACAAATACTTTCTTTTGATCTATGAGGTCTTGTACCGCATGTTTTAGTTGCCAACAATTTTCAGTCATGTGACCTTTATTTTGATGATAGTGACAGTAATGTAAGTAATTCCACCATGATGGTTTGACTTGAGGGTCCCAATTTCTAGCCTCTTGCACTTGAATGATTTTTTCGTTTAAAAGTTCTTTGAGGACTGATTCCAATGATTGTCCTAATGGCGTGAATTTTCGTTTATTGGATGGTCGTTGGAATGATTGGGCTTTTGTTTCTCCACTGTTTTGATTATTTCCTTGATCACTACTTTGTTTGACATTAAAACCATTGTTTTGTTTGTTTGTAGTGGTTGGTGTCAAGGTGAATACTGGTTTAGGTGCCTATGTATCGATCATGGTATCAGTATTCTTGTTCTGTTGCCAAAATCTTGGCTTTTCGTTGTTGTTGTTAGAGGAATGGTTATTGTTTGAACCTTCAATGAAGTGTTTGATTGTTCCTCTTTTGATTAGAGCTTCTTCAATTTTGAGCCCCTTTTCGATAACTTGTTCAAATGTGGATTGACATTGTAAGTCCAATCTGTAATTCATGTCATCTACTAAGTTATCAATGAACATCTCTATCTTCTCCTCTTGAAGTCTAGGGTATTTAACCGAAAATAGCCTTCATCGTTGGAGAAAGGAAGAAATTCACCCTTTGCTTGTTTGGTGTTGCTTAAAGAGTTCTTTTAAGATTACCCCATTGGATGTTGAATGAGAAGTGTGTTATAAACCTATTGATTAATTCCTCAAAGGATTGAATCCCAGGTTCTAGTTTAGAAAACCACTCCATGCAAGTATTCCCTAAGCTCCTTGGAAATAATCGTAGTAGGTAAGAGTCCTCGTGTGCGAACTCTATGCTTATGGCTCGAAATTATCGTACATGATCAAATGGATCGGTTCTTCCATTATACTTGTTGTATGTTGGGTACTCACAATACCTTGGAAATGGTATCATGTTAATGCTTGAGTCAAATGGATAAGGGCAAATGTCTTGTAATAGATATCTCTTTGTTGGCCCTTGTTGGATATTTTGGAATTATAGTTGCAATTGTTGGATTTGTCTTGTCAAAGCATCTATTTGATTTGGATTTTCTGTACTAGTTGAGTTAGGTGTGGCTGTTTCCTTGAGTTGATTGACATCAAAGTCTTTAGGAAGTTTAGCACCTTTGTCAGCTAGTAGTAGAAGATACTTTTCCATGTCTTGCTCTAGCATCTTTTCCATAAATTTATGGAAATGAGGGTCTTGTTGAACTTTCTCGATTTCCTCCGCAGTTATTTCTTTCTCATGTGAGTTAATAAGAGGATCAGTGTTGCTATATCGTCCCCAAGGGTTTTCTTCAGCCATGGCTGCTATTTTTTCATTTTCTTGTTCTTGTTATTTTTGATATGCTGCTCGTGTGAAAATAGGCATACAAACGTTTAAAGTTTACTCTAGACTTTGATCTTGGATTTGATTGGATAAGTGCCAAGGTTGTTGTTTTAAAATATGATTTCGTCTTATCTAGTTTTGTGATGAAAGGATGATAGAATCCTTGATGGGGAAACTTTGACAGAAAAACTCAAATTTTGGTGAAAATGACACTATGTAAGATGCTGCAAGATCTAGGTGTAGGGGTAAAGCTTTTTTCTTTTGCGTGACTTAAGTGTTCTGGACTGTGAAAAAAAATGTTTTGAACTGATGGGAACCTTGTATTTGATATGGGCAAGCTCACAGAATGTTCTATTAACTCTCTATTTTTTGGGTTTTATGGCGTGCTAAAACAGAGACCGGGCGTGCTGAAACAGAGACTGGGAGCGCTGAAATAGATACCGAGCATGCTGAAATAGAGACTGGGTGCGCTAAAACAGATACTGTACACGCTGAAATAGAGACTGGGCACGCTAAAACAAATACTGTAGCGCTAAAATAGATACCGAGCGTGCTAAAATAGATACCGGGGGCGCTAAAACTATGACCTTAAGGGGTTTAAGACAGAGAAAAACTATCTTATTCTATGAAACTCACTGGGTCTGGTATCATATTGGATGGTGGGTTGTGGGATGTATTCTGGATGAATTCTCTGACTATGATTGTGGTGTTGCCTAAGAGCTCTTCTTTGGAAATATGCTTGTGAATCTAAGGGAGCTATGGCGTAGTCGTCTGTATAACCTCTAGAGAAATCGTGATACCTATGAATAAAAGTTCTATGTTGGAGTAGAACTTTCCTACTTTGATATAGAAATCTTTTTTTTCTTAGGAGTTGTTTGTATGCAAGTGTCCTCTTTGGTTTTCGGATTCGTTTGGCAAGAGATTTCTTGACAAACTTGGTGGATACCCAATCTCGAATCATGAGAAATCCACAAGTGCTTTGATTTTTAGGATTTTTGTGATGATCTTATCTGAGTTTAATGATAGAAAACACAACAATCAAGAATAGAATGGTTGTATTTAAAATCCTAGAATCTAAACAAGTAGTGTATGTTCTCAAGAATCAATGATTCTTCTTGATTTTTACTGGTTTGATAACAAGATAAGACAATTCAAACAGTCACTCCTAGAGACAAAAGGTCATCGTTATATACTCGAACGGCCCACAGCTTGGAATTGCGTCGACTCACACAGCCATGTCACCCCCTAGAGGGCGCCCGTGTTTTTGTCTTTTCCAGTGCGTACTCAGAGTGACGAAAGTGGATACCGGATCCCCTGAGCAAATAGTCCTTGGCAATTATATGGTGAGTGCTTGAGGGTAGATTCTTCCCCACCCCTGCACCGCCGAGTATTACAATGTTTGGAAACTGACAGGCGTGCTTCTATTTCTAGGCTCTTAGATAGGATTTCCGTTCGGAGCGGCAAATGGATAAACTCCCTCGAGAGACCTCCCAATCTTTAAAACAAAGATTTTGGGGATGGTTATCCTGCGCACTTCCGTTGAAAGAGGGTTTCCCCAAATTCATAGGTACAAAGTGGGTTGGAATACTTCCGTGGCTTTTGTTTATCCCCCACTCGAGATTGGCGTTCCAGTAGAATTGATGCCCTCTGGCGGGCACAATCTAAAGGTTTTAAGAAAGCATAAGATTGCATAAAGTAAATGGTGAGTCTGGTATTCTGATGCACCCAATCAAGAGGAGAGCATAAACCTATCACCCAATCACAGCAAAATGTTATTCTTTTTAAACCAAAACCCGATGATTTACTTCAGTATGGAATATTTCTCCGCTGACAAACAAGATGTTCAATTTTAAAACCCTCAAAAAACCAGATTAGTGTTTCTATCCTAAGTTGGTAATTTTACTCATTCTATCCTGTGATTACAGTAAATTTTTATTGTTTTCTATCTAAGTTAGTAAATTTTAGCCAAATAGAAAGACAAAAATAAAAGCAGCATGATAGCGTCGGATCGAGATAGAAAAGAAATGCTCTTTTCCAAGAAGAAAAATTAAGCATGTTTGGGCGAGAAGCAGTAGCTATTTTATGCCGTGCCCTGATGTCTTTGGAATAAAGCCATTGTTGGAACAATGGTGCCGAAACCAATTCGTCGAATGCAAACGCAGCTGCAAGAAACTCTCCCAGATCCTGAAACTTTCCATGATACGTATGACAAGTTACACAGAAAGTTAAGCAAAATCTGAGGAGTATTGCCCATGATGTGATGGTATAAGTGATAGAGAAGGGAAAATGAATTAACAATGCATCGGCACACAGGCAGACATGCAAAATAAAGATTGTAAATTTTATTTCAAAATTAAACTGCAAATCTAGAAATTTATCCCTATTTGCTCTCTAACTCACGGGCTTTTACCTCTAATTTACTTAAGTTCGTAAAAGTGAAATTAAATATTAGTATTTTAGAATGAATTAATCTATTATGATTCTATAATGCGACTAAGATGATTCTACAGTGAAATTCATGAGAAATAAACTACTATAAATAGCCATGATTGAAAAACTATGAAGTGCTGAAGAAAGCTTGATGGATTGATCCTAAAACTTGATTGCTGGAATGCTTGAATGTTTGGAAACCTGCAGAGTAAAATTGCATAAGTTAGGATCCTTTTTGTGTAGCCCAAGAGTTGTATTTATAGCTTTCACGGCAACACAATTGCACAAGAAACCGGGATGAGGGGCTGTGATTTCTTCTGGAGAATCTAAAGGCTTGGGATGAGAAGAAGGAGCTGATCATGGAGAATGGTTTCTCCCCATGAAAACACCAGGCAAGATAAGAGGGAAGGTGGGTGGAAGGTTGTTGAGAGAACTTCCTGCAAATTTTTCCTGAAGCTTTTCTCGTGAATGGCAGTGCCATTAATTTGATTGGTGAGAAATAAATATTTATTGGTGAGTGAATAGTGCAAATTTTATGCATAAATTTAAATATTTTTAATTTATTTAAATTTAGTAAAAGGAGGAATAAATAATTTAATAAATCAAACTACAGGGTTTGTTTTATTAAATTAAAAGGAGAATGATAATTAAATAAAAGATTTTTAGCAATCTTTATTTAATTAAGAAGAAATGTGATTTTAAATAACACAATTTATTTAAATTGTGTATTAATTTTAAGATAGAAGAAATAATGATACTAATTAAATAAAACAAAGTTTTTAATTTTGTTTATTTAATTAAGAGAGAAATAATATGATGAAAATGATAATAATTAAATAAAGCAAAGTTTTTAATTTTGTTTATTTAATTAGGAGAGGAAAATAGAAGAATTATAAATGAACTTAATATAAATAAATATTTTTATTTATTTACTAAGTAGAAGAATTTAAGATTAATTAATCAAATAAGTTGTATTCAATTAATTAGATTCTCCAGTCCATTTTTAGGTGTCTACAGAATGTTCTTCTCATAGGTAGCTAATAAGGATTTATCATTAGCAATCATGCTCTTTAATCTACTAAACCTATTTGCATCAAATTATTTTTGAACCTTATCCTCAGCTAACTTTTCAAGAGACTCAAAATGAGTACTTACAAAGTTGATAAGATTCTTCAACTGGCCATAGAAAGAATCAAATGAATCCTTGACATGTGTGGGCATGATCTTCTCCAAGACTTAACAACTCGCTATCCACAACAACCTCCTTTGCCTCAACCTTCTTTTCTTCAACCACAAAATCTTACTTACCTTTAGGAATCTCTATCTCATCAACTAACATATATTTAGGAGCTTCAGTTGCCATGGGAATTTCAGTATCTTCCATATCTAGAGGATTTTGTGTGTCTTCAATTGTTTCTTCTTTCAAATCTTCAATTACTGGACCAGTTGGAGCGTCTTCATCATGAATTTCTTTAGAAACAACATTATATTTGTTCTTCAACAAAACTGTCTTAAGAATTTTCTAAGTATCTTTTGCAACTTCTTCAATCTTCCCGATCATAAGCTTATTCACCCTGTTTTTTCTCTTAAAATCCCTTTTTGCATCATTGAGGATCTTCTTCATTTCTTCTATTGACATTATCGGACATAGATCAACAAGTATGCATTCCTTCATTTGTTCCTCTTTAGTTCTTGCGTTAACTCTCCTCATTTCCAAGACTTCATATATCCCTTTAGGTAACTCAAACATTATTTCTATGAGAGTCATATTGAAATTATTCAAGTACTTTATTGTGGCTTCTTCAAGAATTTTTTTACCAACACTATCAAAAGTGTCATACCATTTAGAAAGTGGTTTGAGATTACCATCCTTAATTAAAGCTTTTTCCACTTCCTCTATAGTCATACCTAATCTATCAATTTTCACCTTTTTCTTCTCTTTCTCTTCACTAGAGGGCTTGTCCTTAGAGAATTTTGATGCTTTTATGCCCTTATACTTAATTTCTCTCACTTCTTCATCTGATTCATTTTCTTCATCATCTTCAACTGCAACATAGAATCTTGTGCTTTTATCCTTCTTCCTTTTTCCTTCTCTCCCGAATGTCTTGACTTGAGCTTTCACAGGGCGTGACTTCTTTGTAGGACTAGATGAGAGTGCAAAGCTTCTTGTAAATCTAGATCTGGTAGAGGATGTTTCCCAACTAGCAGACTCAGTTCTAGCAAGCTCTCCTTTAGCTTGTTCTCTTTTCCTCCTAGCTTCCCTCACTACTTTAGCTGATATGCCCATGCTTTTCTACAAAAGCAACTTCCTTTATTACCCTCCAGTCTATCATAGGCTTCTTCAGTTCAGCATGCACTTACAAATATTTCTCTTCAAAGGTAACAAACCTTTCTTGTATTAGATCTTGAGGTTTACTCAACAAGTGTTCAACATATAGCTCCAAAATGTGTTCTTCAACCTCATATCGTATAGGCATTATCAAAACTATTCTAGGTTTTTTTGCTTCCATCAAGCAATGATCAATGTCAACCATGAAGAAAATAGTGTCCTTATACTTTTACATAATAGATGTAGGAATCCTTTCCCTAGCTTGCATTTCACTCTGAAATCTTTTGAAGTAACCCCATATTGTAGTTTACCTTGCTTTATTGTCACCAATTTTGTACAAGATATGTCTGATTTGAACATCTACTAGTTTATCACCTTTCCATTACACTTTTCCAACTCCCGAAACTTCATTCATGAAGTAGAAGAATAGACATAGTAGTAGATTACCATACTTGAAAGAGTTATTCTTGTCCTTCTTGATTTTTCCAAGATTTTCAATTACCTGGCCCCGAAGTAACTCACACAAGTCATATTCTACATTTTCCTTGACCATCTGATAAGCTGCATAGAATGTAGTACCAAATGCACAGTTATCCCAGCTGGAGTGATAGATCTTATATCCAATAACCATAGAGGAAAATCTTACATCCACTTCAATGATGTCATTAATTGTCATGGCTCTTTTTGTCAAAAAATGAATTGATTGCTCAATGACTGTTTGGTTCTTCACATATTTTAATGTTGGAAACCCACCAAATGAATTCATAAAAGTAACAATCCTTATAGCTTCCTTTGTGATCTTGAAAGGATGGATTAACCACATAAACTCAGCATGCACTTGACTCAATATGTATTGAACCCATTCATTTTCGTCAAACAAGGTAAACTTCACAATTTGTGTGAACTTCTTTTCTTCCAAAGTTTTAAATTTAGGCCTTACATAGAGATCTTCTCCCACAATGTGATTTGTATACAAATTTAACAACTGGGAGCTTCCTAATTCCTCAACATTTGCATGAATATATGTCCTAATATCTTTAATATACAAAACACCATACATAATAGAAGAAAATGCACCTAATGGTTCTGACTCAATATATTTGAATAGGTGCCATTTGAATTTTGGTTGAGGTCTATCCTTAATATATCAACAACCAATAGAGTAGCCATATCCAAAAATTTCAAGTTCACAAGTTTGCAAATGAATACCTTTTGTTAGATTAGGGTTTGATTATGGAATTGCCTTCAAAATTGTATCTTCACCAAAATTCATTTATAGAGCTCTCCAAACTTCTTCTCAAAATGAAATGTGACAAATGAGGAATAAAAGAAACCTTTTATCATTTTCACACCCAACCTTTTAATGAAATAAATTCTTTTTCCCTAGGTCTTCTAAATACCCTATTTTCATAGTCTGTGAAAGAAAATTCTTCTACAAAACTTCAATTTTGCATAAGTTTCCTCCACAAGACATCCCAAAACATCTATAGATCATCAATGAAACTATCGCAATTTTCCACATCCAAGTAACAACTACCAATAGGGGATTAAAATATTTTCTTGCGAACTCCCCCTAGGCCAGAGGCCTTAAACTAATTCTCAAAGGAATTTCCAGCACCAAATTCTGGTGTGGAATCATTTCCTTAATTAGAGGAACTCTTCTTCACCCATGTCTTCTTCATTTGCTTATTGATCTCATCTGTAGTAACTTTTCCTTTTTCCCTTATCATCCTTTTTCACATTTTTCCCTTTGTTTATCAGACCCTTCCTGTTTCTACATAACCTTGCAATGTGACAGGATTTTTTGCAATTGTAGCACACTATATTTCTTTATCCAGACCAATTATTCCATTGATTTTCTCTTGATCTACACTGGTTAGCAATATGGCCAAATCTATTGCAGGCATAACATTTCACATTTCTATTGGAAAAGTTGTTTGATATATTTTTGCATTCAATTGACTTATGACCATACTTATTGCAATTGTAACACCAACGAATGATGGATACTTAGATTCATTTTACTTCTACATTGGTAGCCATGTTGATTTTAAATGATCAGATTTAGTGCACAGAAAAGAATTCAAAATCAGACAAATAACACAGCATATATCCTGGGAAAACCCTCCTCTTGAGGGAGAAAAACCCAGCAACAAAGATCTCTATTATATTGATGCAACTGAAGCAATAATTCACTATACAATGAGGCCGAACATAAGGCCAAAACCAGCATCTACTCTAGATGTAATAACAGATGATAATCTGTTCTTCCTTGTAACCTGTACTCAGAGAGATTCGCAATCTGCTCTTGAATGAATTCGCACTTGAATGAAGGAATAGGTCGAACTTGCTTGATCTTGCCTCAGCTCGCCTTTATGCTCAGACTGTCTTTCCCAAGACTTCATTACTGCTGTAGCTTCGCCCTGGCATATAATCTCACTTTACTCAGACCGCACCTTGATCACCGATGAAGAGATCACTGCTAGTACAGATGTGAATAGTTCGCTGTGTCTTATTCACACATGATAACTTGTACACCCATGATCAATTGCACTTTATCAGATATCTGCACTTTGTCATCTGAATTGTTCGCCCTTTCATATCTGAACAGTTCGCACTTTGCAGATCTATTCGCCCTTGTTGCATTCTCTCAGATATGAATAATCGAACTTAGCTAAATTATCTGTCTATATTCGCACTTTCAGATTTCCGAACTGGGTGAGAGCTTTCCATTATCATCATGTAATCGATGAACAAGCTGCGTATAAGTATATGACCCAATTACTTACATGTCGGCCTCTTACAAAGAAAACGCATCTCTCCTTAATGAAGTCGGCCTAGGAGTATATAAGTTGTCTTTTATGAATTACGAATTCATATATGTCGGCCCAAGGCAGAGATACAAAATAATAAAGTAAATTGAATAGCCGATGGCTACATTCAATTTAAGAATTTCTCAAGGAACGTGAGCTGGAAGGATCAACCGACGCTGATATAACATTAACACTCCCTCTCAGCTAGGGAGAGATCTTCCAGCTGAAAATTATCTTCACATGAAGTTCATCTGCTACTGTTGCCTGCAATCAGATATAAAGAGAGATATATCACCTCAATGTGATATCAACCATCACATGGTTAAGTGCTAGTGTTCATCACTTGCGTGATGGTGTCACCTCAAAGTGACTTTCACCATGGCTCTCCCAGAGGGTGAAACACGAGTACAGAAAGATCATCACGGACTCTCTCACGTGATGTTGTCATGGAGTCACACACATGACATCCACCATGACTCAGCTCAGAGGGTGGAAATGAGGGCTTTCACCTCAAATTCTTCCGTCACAGAAGAAAGTGCAATAGTGAGTACAAGTGTTCATCACTTGCGTGATGTTGTCACCTCATCGTGACTTTCACCATGGCTCTCCCAGAGGGTGAAACACAAGTACAACATATGTCATGGAGTCGCACACATGACATCCACCATGACTCAGCTCAGAGGGTGGAAACAAGGGCTTTCACCTCAAATTCTTCCATCCACGGAAGAAAATGCATTAACAAGGGATTTCACCTCGAACTTCTCTCCGAGAAGAACTCATTAAGCAAGGCTCACTATCTGAGACTCATACTCAGTCAAGGCTGGATTCTCCACCATCCCAAGCTTGTCTCGAAAGTACACGAACTTTACCCTAGCGAGAGGCTTGGTGAGAATATCTACCGTCTGCTCATCAGTGCTAATGTACCTCAACTGTACAGCCTTTTGCAGAACCATATCTCTGATATAGTGGTACTTGATCTCAACATGCTTGGTTCTGTCAGGATACACAACTCTAATTATCACAATGAATAATAGTGGGCTCCATTGATTGTCGAAACAATCCTGCAAGGAGCTTATGAAGCCACACTGCTTTTCGAGTTGCCATGCAAGCTGCAATATACTCGGCCTCTGCTGTACTCAATGCCACAGAAGACTGCTTCCGGCTGCACCAGGAAATCATAGCAGAACCTAAACTGAAGCAACAGCCAAAGGTGCTCTTCTGATCTGTAAGACAACCTGCCCAATCAGAATCAGTGAAACCAAGTAACTCCAAGTCTGCATCTGAAGTATACTTCAACCCATATCCAACTGTGCCGCGCAAGTATCTCAGGATATGTTTAGCTGCAACAAGATGTATCTACCTCGGATTACACATAACCTGGCCAAGTGCACTTCACTGCATAGCAAATATCCGGTCTAGTGTTAACTGGATACATCAAGGATCCAATCAGCTGTCTGTACAATGTAGGATCCACCAAATCTGAACTAGCTGCAACAAGATTTCCATCTTCTTCAGGCTCAGCAGGCTCCCTCTAAATCTTCAGGCACTTGCATCAACCTTCTGACCTCTTCGTCCAAGATTGACTGCAACACTTTGAATTAGATAAATGTTTTCCAGTGCACACCTTGGTACTGAAGAGAGTTCAGAATAGTCCTCATTGACCTCATCTCAGATCTCACTATTCTGAATAGGTTTGCGGAGCTACCAATGGCAAATCCAGAAGGCAATCTTGAGCAAATATGATCTTAGCAACTGAAGGGATCCTCTAAGGGTTTAGCACAACAATCTTCACTTCTTCTCAGTGAGTTACAAGACTCCCTCTAGATCCTTGCTCCAAAGATTGCAAAGAAGACTCCGGGAAGTGAGCTCCCTCTGGCCATCAGCTCAGTCCCAAGGCTGCTTGATTATTTCTTTGGTTGGCATGACCTTCTCACAAGATGTCTCAAGCTTTTCATCATTAAGCAATTTCTCATCACCTTCTTGCTCCTGCAAGCATTTTAGAGAGAGATTACTTAACAGTTTGTAATTACCCAAAGAAATAACAAGACTGGAATCATACAAAGTTTACAATCACAGGTTACAACATGAACACATAAGCTTTTATGCACAATGTTAGAACATGAATAAATAAATCAATCAAAAGATCAAACTAGAGGGTTAAAGGAACTTATCTCTATAAGATTTGATATATCTCCTTCGTTCATTCATTTGTTTGCTCCTCTCGAGAGTGCCTAACTCTGCACAATAAAAGAATAATCTGCACAGCTGCAGATTTCTTGAATGCATTAAATGGTTGGCATGTAGAATCAACTCTCCCAAGAGTTCAAGATTCTATCACAACACATGCATTGGAGAAGGGTATCGATGTGATCAACCTATCACAACATAAGGATACCAATCTCTTCTCTTTTGCTAATTTTTATCTTAAAGACATACATCAAGGATTTACACGATTAGTCTAGATCAACTTACAATAGATAATTTGAAGTATTCAAAGGATCTTTGACCTAGAAATCACAACTTAAGAGAAGTAACAATCTCCTTATACTAAACACACAATGTCCAAGATACAACAAATGAAGAATACTTGTTTATACTGTGAGATACGCTGATTTAAAGCACAGATCAACATGCAACTTTTACAGTATGAATACAGGCCCATGATAGAAATGTGATTTCAACAAGACACAAAATACTTATCTGCAATTATTCAACACGGTATGCTGTTCTTATACTCAGATCAATCCACAGCCTTCATGACTCGAGCACAGACTCATGACAAGGTTAAATTTGAACAAGGCCCATGACTGCTCAAATTTGCAGTGCACTCCGTTTCCAACTGCAATCCAAGGTTTATGCAACATGCTTACTAGCAATACCCAAATTGTTAGGGATAGGATCATTACACGAAAGACTTTATCAGATCTGCACAACTGAGATTCACATAAAGGAATATAAACAAAGAAAGGAACCAAATACTTATCTCTATTTGATTGCAGCCTTTTGATTTCAACCCTTGGCAGCTCAATCTGACATGTGCTTTTAGATAACAGATCCCGGGAGGTGAGATCACCGCATATAACTCTCAGATCTCAGATTGATAGCAATATGTCTCAAGTAAACTCATGAAGAGAGCCAAGATGATGCACTCCTTTCGTAGATGACAAAACTGGACTATTCTGAAATGGAAGGACCAAAGAATGCATCCCGCACAAAAGTACTCTACTTGCTCAAGTAGAAGACTTTAGATCTGACTTCGAATTATTTTTTCAAGATCTGATCGGATCTTTCCACAGACCCGCTCTGATACCATGTTGAGTTTTTAAATGATCAGATTTAGTGCACAGAAAAGAATTCAAAATCAGACAAATAACACAGCATATATCTTGGGAAAACCACCCTCTTGAGGGAGAAAAACCCAGCAACAAAGATCTCTATTATATTGATGCAACTGAAGCAATAATTCACTATACAATGAGGCCGAACATAAGGCCAATAACCAGCATCTACTCTAGATGTAATAACAGATGATAATCTGTTCTTCCTTGTAACCTGTACTCAGAGAGATTCGCAATCTGCTCTTGAATGAATTCGCACTTGAATGAAGGAATAGGTCGAACTTGCTTGATCTTGCCTCAGCTCGCCTTTATGCTCAGACTGTCTTTCCCAAGACTTCATTACTGCTGTAGCTTCGCCCTGGCATATAATCTCACTTTACTCAGACCGCACCTTGATCACCGATGAAGAGATCACTGCTAGTACAGATGTGAATAGTTCGCTGTGTCTTATTCGCACATGATAACTTGTACGCCCATGATCAATTGCACTTTATCAGATATCTGCACTTTGTCATCTGAATTGTTCGCCCTTTCATATCTGATCAGTTCGCACTTTGCAGATCTATTCGCCCTTGTTGCATTCTCTCAGATATGAATAATCGAACTTAGCTAAATTATCTGTCTATATTCGCACTTTCAGTTTAAGATTGGGTGAGAACTTTCCATTATCATCATGTAATCGTGAACAATTTAGCGTATAAGTATGACCAATTACTTACGTAATGGGCCTCTTACAAAGCATCTCCTTAATGAAATTGACCTAGAATTATATAAGTTGTCTTTTATGGTCACAATTCATATAACCGACCCAAAGGCGAAGATACAAAATAATAAAGTAAATTGAATGGCGATGGCTACATTCGATTAAGAATTTCTCAAGGAGGCAGTGGAAGGATCAATGGCTGATATAACAGTAACTTACCATATGACCAAGTTTATTACAAAAAAAATAGTATCCATTGAACTTTTGAGCATTAGGTTTTCCTACCAGATACCTTCCAGCTTTGTTCATTTGATTTCCTGACCTGAAATTCCTTTGACCACATCTAAAGCTTTCTCCTTTTTCATATCCAAGACCTCGCTTGTCACTTCCAGTCCTCTGACTTTGAATCAATTCATCAAGCTTAGCTGAGCTAATCTTGAACTTCTCCTTCTATTCATTTGTAGTAGCAAGTTCATCCTTGAGAGTAACAATTTTTATTTCAAGCTCTTCTTCATTGCTTCTGGATTGTTCAAATTCAAGCTCCAACTGATTGAATCCACCATTAATTTTGTTGCATTCTTCAAATTTTTCTAGTGAGCTTTTCACATTCTTTTGTATTTTCCTTCAAGGCTTGACTTAGTTGTTCATCTTCCATGCTTTTACTCTCTTTCTACTTGATCTAATCACCAAGTCCCTTTATTTTTTATCTAGACTTATTGATTTTTCCTTTCAATGATTGAATTAATTTCTCAGCATTCATGAGGCTTGCTTGCAATTCCCAAACTTCATATTTGGATTGATCAAGATCATCTAGTGCCACCAAAATTTGTTGTTGAAGACTGTTGGAATCCATTGAATCACTTTCCTAGATCTTCCCCAAGATATTAAACTTCTTCTGAGGAACTAGGCTCTGATGCCAATTGTTGGAATCAAAGAACATTGAGAGGGGGGGTGAATTAGTGTTCTGAAAAATTTAACTTTATTAACTTGATTCTTAAACCACTTATAGCATTGAACCAAAATAAAGATGCAAAAACACAAGAAAATCAACCACAACACCATAACACAAGGATTTTTCTATCGAAACCCTGTTAGTGGAAAAACCATGGTGGAAGGCCAATCCACAATATGAGTATACTCAAAATAAGTGTTTACGAATGGGAATGCACATGCATTCAGAAACACTTCCTAGAGCTCACTGCTCAAATATAATAGGCTTACTTCCCAAAAGAAGAATCACAAATAGACAATCTATAGTGGATGAACTATGAAATAGCATCTACTAATGCATGAGTATAGTTTCAGTTAAACACTTTAATCGCATTCTTCACACAGTTTGATTCTTCTCTGGAAACTCTGTCTTCTCTAATTTGAATCCCAATCTTTATTCTACACAAGTGAAACTGCACACAATCGATCTATAAACCTTCCAACTTCCGCATCTTATCGCAATACACCTCAAAATGATATGAGTAATTTCTTATATATATCCATGACTAAAGATTATATCAAATACATGACGTCTTTAACAAAATATAAAACATGTACAAATTGCCGGCTCAATCCATAAAAAATTATTAATGCACACCAACCAAAGTTGGCCACAACATAGTGAGGACCCAAAACAACATGTTCAAACACAAAACACCTTAAACAATTACTCCTCAAATATTTGCAACATGCTACATTCATTTAGTTGGCCTTTTTGCATTGTTAGACTAAAAATCATTAAACTAAATCTTCTAACTTGCACACCAATCAATACGAGGCTCTATGATTCAAGGATAACATAGATCATACATCAAATGAACTTCCCTAAGATCCACAACTCAAAATTATAACAAGAATTTGCATATGAATCAATGAACACAACTCTATCGGATGCTCTATTTTAGCTTTGATAGTTAATGCATATCTTCAATCTAACATTTGGTTCAATCAAATACTAAAGTGCGGATAGGATTACAGACTAGGGTTTCCATCAATGACAACACTTGATGACTCGTATAGTGTCTCTTGCCAATAGATCTAAATCTAGAGGAAAAATGGATTTATTGGCATTGTGGAAAGCTAGGAAACTTTTTGAGGGATTGTTGGTCTCGGAAGGGGAAACAAGAAGATAGAAAAAATGATGACAGTAAGGAAGCTAATGTTTCAAGTAGTAAATTTTAGGATGCTTTAATTATACATTTAGATAATTCTAATGATTCCTAGGTAATAGATTCAGGGGCTTCATTTCATGCCACACCCAATAGGAAATATTTTGTAGATTATGTTCAAGGTGAATTTTGAAACGTATATTTAGGTGATGATGAGCCTTATCAAATTGTTGGAAAAGGAAAGGTAGAAATCAAGTTGCAGAATGGAAATGAATGGTTTCTATAGTAGGTAAGGCATGTTGCAAATTTGAGAAGGAATATAATTTATGTAGGACAACTGGGTAGTGAAGGCTTGATGGTTAACTTCTTACACAAAGTCTAGAAGGTCACTAAAGGTGCATTAGTAGTAGCTAAAGGTGAAAAGGTAGGCACATTGTATTTGTGTATTGGTAATACTTACTCTACCTTAGGTTCTATAGAAATAGTTGCTATTGAAACAGTTATGGAAAAAAATAGAATTGTGACACCATAGACTTGGGCACATGAGTGAGAAAGGGATGAAGATCCTTCAATCCAAAAAGTTTCTACCAGGTCTAAAGCACGTTGACTCAGAGTTCTGCTAAAATTATGTTTATGAAAAATAGAAAAGAGTCTGATTTCTCAAAGTTGGGAAAGAGAAGAAGAGTGAGAAATTAGAGCTTGTGCATTCAGATGTATGAGCACCAGCTTAGGTATCTTCTCTTGGTGGATCTTGTTATTATGTTACTTTTATTTATGATGCATCTAGGAAAACATGATATAGGAAAAAATTGAAGTGTCTCATATTTGATAATGTATGTGAGTATTGTAGCAAATAATTTGAAAATTACTTTTCATACAATGGAATCCGTAGGAAAAAAATAGTTCCTAGAACCCCACAAGGAAATGGTGTGTTTGAGAGGATGAATAAGACCATTATGGAGTGTGCAAGGAGAATTATATTGCATGTTGGACTACCCTTACACTTTTTGGAAAATGTTGTACATGGGTATGTCCAGGATCATCATGGAAAAAATAGGCCCTTAAATTGGCAAAAAAATTAGAAAAATTAGAGTTAGACAGCAGTATAAAAATTTAGAATAAAGTTATCTATATTATTTCAATATGTAGAGCTAGAATTTGTAGCAAATTGAATTTATTTTCTAAACTAGGTTTGTTTAGAAAAAAAAATCCATTGGTAGAAAATTTGAAATTTCAATACTGATAGTACTTAAATTTCGGGGAAAAATAGAAGTAGGTATCTGCTCGACCGCTAACCACAATAAAATGATAATATTTTTTGTAACATTTTAGATATAAGTAGAGGACTCATGCCCCAATGGCAGTGCATATTTTTTTGTAATTTTTTTCCAAGTAAATAATTAATTCTAAATTTTTGTCACAACTTTTAAAAATATAAAAAGCTAAGTATAATAGAGCCATAGCTTGAATGAAAACTGAAATTCATTTTCTTTTAATCCCATAGTATATGAAGCATAGAATGTGATGCATGTTTTGGATTTAAAAAATGTGATACCATTTGAAAGCTATAGATGTTTTTCAACCAATCTATCAATTAGGACTTTAGTCGTAATTTGAATAGAAAATGAATATTAATTACTTATTGAATTCAAAGTAAAGCGTAATTTATATTGGTGGAAATCTGAGATTCTCCTTTAAAAACCCTTTTCATTTCATCAATTTTGGGTAAAAAGTAAGTTTTTAGCCACATACCCATCATATTGCCAGTTTTTGGCCCATCATGATCCTGCACATACCCACATACCACTATTTATTTAATAAATAAGGGAACTTCAAATCCTTTGGATGGTGAAATTCTAGAGGAGGCATCAATGGGTAAAAAGGTAAACTATTCATTTCTTAAAACCTTTGGTTGTGAAGCTTTTGTCTATGTTGATATTGAAAATAGAACCAAGCTTGAGGCTAAGTCTAAAAAATGTACCTTCATTGGATATGGAGTGGATGAATTTGGTTATCGATTATGGGATTATGAAAATCATAAAATCATTAGGAGTAGAGATGTTGTATTCAGTGAGAAGGTCATGTATAAGGATCATCTGTAGGAAAAGAAGAAAAAATAGGACAAATAGGAATATGTGGTGTTGGATGAGATTCAAAAAATAAAATGCTAGTGGTACCTGATGCTCATCAACAAAAAGTTATCCCACAGACTCATGCAAGTGTTAGACATTCTACAAGGACAACTAGACCTCCAAAAATATTTTCTCCATCGTTATATTCTATATTATTAACTGATTCTAGTGAACCTAAAGATTATGAAGAAGCAATGTCTGTAGATACCAAAAAGAAATGGGAGCTAGGAATGTAAGAGGAAATGGATTCCCTGCTACAAAATCAAACTTGGGAATTAGTCCAATTTCTTGTAGGTAAAATAGCATTGCAAAATAAACGAGTTTAAAGGTTGAAGGAAGAAGATGGAGGCAAAAAAAGATATAAGGCTAGACTTGTGGTGAAAGGTTTTGCACAAAAAAAAGGTATAGATTTTGATGAAATATTTTCTCTAGTTGTAAAAATGAATTCTATTAGAACTATTTTGTCTTGTGGCTGATGAAGACTTGCATCTTGAACAACTAAATGTAAAAACAACATTTCTCTATGTGGATTTGGAAGAGGAAATATACATGCAACAACCATAGGATATGAGGTCAAGGGTAAGGATGAAGTTTTATGCAGGTTAAGGAAGAGTTTGTATGGCCTAAAGCAAGCACCTCAACAATGGAATTTGAAATTTGATAGTTTTATGGTTGAACAAGGTTACAAAAGATGTCATTCTGATTATTGTGTTTATTTTAAGAAAATAGGTAACGGAAATTATATTATCCTCTTAATTTATGTTGATGACATGCATGTTGTCAGGTCTAACATGCATCATATTAATGAACTTAAGAAAAAATTAGAAAATTCATTTGCTATGAAGGATTTGGGTGCAACAAAGAAAATCCTTGGTATGAGGATCATGCAAGATAGGGAAAACAAAAAATAATTTTTGTCTCAAAGTGAGTATGTAGAGAAGGTGTTGAAAAGGTTTAAAATGTAGAATACAAAAGAAGTTAGTACACCCTTTCCTATTCATTTTAAGTTGACTAAGGAGATGTGTCCAAAGAAACAAGAGAAGGAAGATAGAATGTCTAAGATGCCATATACATTAGTAGTTGGTAGCTTGATGTATGCAATGGTATGCACAAGGCTAGATATTGCACATGCAGTGGGAGTTGTGAGTAGGTATATGAGAAATCTGAGAATGGAACATTGGAATGTGGTAAAATGGATTCTCCAATATTTGAGAGGTACTAATTCAAAGAAACTATGTTTTGGAGGAACAAATTCTACTCTAAAAGGATATGTTGACTTTCATCTAGTAAGTGATATTGATAACATGAGGAGTACTACAAGGTATGTTTTTACTGTAGGAGGTAGTACAGTTAGTTGGATTTAAGGCTATAAAAGGTTATTGCACTTTCAACCACTGAAGCTAATTATGTTACTACTACGGAAGCTAGCAAGGAGATGATTTGGTTACAACATTTTTTGTAGGAATGGGGATAATGACAAAAAGATATCCCTTTGTACACTGATAGCTAGAGTTCCATTCATCTTTCTAAGAATTTAGCTCTATTGTTCAAAAACTAAGCACATACAACTCAGATACCACTTCATTCGGTCAATTTTGGAGGATGGACGATTGAAGTTGGAGAAAATTCACACAAGTGAGAATCTTGCAGATATGTTCAAAAAGGAAATTAAATGGGAGAAACAAATTTCCTCATCAATTTCTATTGGCCTTCATTAAAAATAATGGGGGATATAAGAAACTAGCTAGACCTATAATCCAATGAGAGCTACAAGTGTAGTGGTGTCATCTAGGATTAGTCTCCAAGTGGG